>JAFELO010000788.1:424709-468686 GCA_017140195.1 Eumaeus atala
CTCAAGAATTAACCGAGCAATATCAGTCCCATACCATCCATCTATATATGCTGACGATCATTATGACCAACCTTCCAGATGACTGGACACACAGGAAGTAGGCTAAGAATTCAAGAAGTGATTTTTTTATAGCTATCGATCCAATACATACCGACAAAGGTTCGCAGAGCGCGTGGGTAGAAATCGCTGCGGCTGCGACTAACTGCGGAATATGCAAACCGCTAGTAAAAAACGCTCCCTGAAATGGGTCTTGATTTTGAATATGTACATTTCACGAGTGGTGTCATCAATCGACCTCGGTCCAAGAAATAAAATTGATTTGGTTATTATAAAGTAATCAAGCAGAAAAATCAAGAAATAATTAATGTTAAAATAATAGAATAACTCTATTCAGACACAAAGATTACATTAGGAAATCAATAAAATAATAATTACCAAAATTTCAATGTGAATAAATCCAATTTTCGTTTCCGTTCAACATTTACAAAGCCGTTTTGTTCTTTAATTTTCCAGCAACGCCCAGTTCGTGGGATTTGCACTTTACATAAACCGTACTCGATAAAAGCAATTCGTTATTCCGGATAATGCTGTCATAAGCCATGCGACTTGTTATTCGTGTCAAATAAAAAGTTGCTTTTTATATATGTTGTTGTCAGATATCGCATCCCGTGATTGACCCCTTTTTATTTTTATTCCAATCTGTAAATAAAATATGTGTAATTTAAGCCGCACATTGACCTAGAAGATTGAATGTACGTATACTGACATTGATTCGTGAAATGTTAAATGTTTAAACAAATATAGGTAATGTGGTTTAGTAGTCTTCAAAAATATGTAAAGCCTTCGTGCAATGCATGAAAACGCACATCTAAATAAGTCTTAACTTACCACTTAAATTCACTAATAGTTCATAAACACGTTTTGAGAAGGTTCCAAATTCTGTGATATCGTAACCAACCTTCTTACTTATTACAAAATCTAAATTAAATGAATAAATATATTTATTAATTACAAAGATTAAAATGAGAAACAAAAAACCCTCAAAATATATGTTTCATCTTCGTCAAGTTGTTCTTATTATAGCAGAGAACACAGGAATTCACATAAATTTTCTATATGTGTTCCGTACATACCACTCAAATGTTGCCTGCTACTGACGGAGTCGGTTAAAAAGGCTTACATTATATAGCCTAAAGGAACATTAGCTCGGCTTGTACACCAATACAACACTGTGTTTATTAATTCTGACTCCAGTGCCGAGTGCCAAGTGCCAGTATCTCATCGTGATTGAAAGCCTACGGGAGGTTTGGCAAACATGAACACTGCGTGATGTCGATAATATCCGATATTAGACGAAGAATGATGAAATTTGTGATTTATATACGTTGCGTCAGAAGCCGGTTTTTGGAAGAGGCAAATTAGGAGTTAGAGTATTTGAAATTGAACTATAATTACAATAAAATTACTATTACGGATTTTGTCACGGTATATTTAATTATTTAAACGTTTCTGAAGCTTTACAGAAACCATGGTCACGGATCTATAAAGTAATTAAATAAACCGCGATGAAATCCGTAAAAGTAGTTCTATTGTAATGAGTAACATTCGCTTAGACTTAAGACATCGATAAATTACAATTTATTTTACACATAGTTTTTAGATCAAATACTTCATCAATATCAACATCAGCCCTTATCGACCGATCTCCTGCTATCTCGCATCCATCTCAGACCGGCTACTGCACGAAAATCGTCTTCCCACCTGGTGAACGGTCGACCCACGCTTCGTATTCACAAACGCGGCCTCCACTCCAGAACCCTACTGGCCCATCTGCCGTCTGAAACTTATATTACAATAATCAAACTACACTCACTATCAATAAATAATATTTAATTTATAATTTAAATTTCTAAAAGATATTACATAATTTTATTTTTACATTTTGCATTTGAATAAAATATTAAAACTAATACATCATGCACTTTTTTATTTCATATCCGGACTAATATACACTCGCTGCCAATGCATTGCAATATTTGAGTCCATTCCTACTCTAGCAAGTAATCTTAATAAATTACTTGCTAGAGTACGAATGGTAGGGAATGCTGTATAATTACAGCAAGCCCCAATAGCTCTTTACATATATAATTTAGCAATCTACATTACCCAACAATTTCTTAGGTTTACGCGAATGTCATTATAATAAAACTATTTTACAGGATTTTATCCCGGTTCTTTAAGCACTTTACGAAACGTCGCGATCGTGACTTAATTAACCGCTACAAAATCCGTTAAAATAGTTTCATTATAAATGTAAATTACAGTTGAAATATATGATATACTTTGGAAAACTAAAAAGTTAACTATAGCTAATTTCAATGTATCAGTTTCTTGTGACGGTGTGCGTGTATCGTAATAATTTGAGATGTCCTTTAGATTGTTCTCTCTCATCTATAAGTCCATTATTAGGTAGAAGTTATAGTATAAATTCAAAAAGTATGCAGAGCTCAAATGAAGAAATATATACATACAAACGCAACCTGTGTACGTCAATCTATAGTGAAATGGAAGCAGCAGAGAAAAAAATACTTGTTTATTTACTATTAAATAATATTATAATTTATATCTACAAATATATGACTTTATGATCGGTTATAGGCTTTATTTAAATAAAAGCCATGATAACCGACACACGCTTAACTGAGAGCTGGGAACATGTTGCGTCCTACTCACATGGACTAAAGTTATGAGTTTCAACGTTCCGTATTCCATGTGAGTCGGACATTAACGACTTGCTAAAAAAACAAGAAACAAATTTCGCGCTTCCTTCAACAGGATCATGCGACAGAACAGACATGAAACAAATCCAACCTTAAACAGTCCATTTAGGTAATCTATAACATTACACATCCACAAAAATATTCCTAAAAAGTGTCCAATCGACGAGACGCGAAAGTCTATCTGTTAATACCATTATCGCTCTAATGTCTTTTTTACCAGTAAATTTTTTGAGACCTTTCCCATTCAAATAAATTTTAATAAACTGCATCTTCAAAATATTGCTGTGGAATACATAGAGCCGACTTATGACGGTACACACTATGTAACGGATTTGCGGCAATATTCTTGCTGAATACACGACTAGGGTACGCTCAATAGACCCAGTACCGCAATAATACAACATAGCCCTTTATACACTTACACAACGTTACGTCTACACGCTTATCAAATGAAATGAAATTGTTATTGTCTACACAACTAATAAAAAAAACTAAAACTAATAAAAAACAGCATACAAATAATCAAACATTATTAAGCACTTATTAAATGTAACATTCATCCACTAACAAAGATACTGTAAATAAATGGTCACATTATTTACATACTATAATAGCGTAAGGGAGTAAGCGTATTTTATTTTTAATAGCACAGGGGGCAAACGAGAAATCAGAGCCTTTACAGATCTACCGACGTCCATGAACATCCACATGATTACTATGCCGACGCGTTGCCCTCCTTCGCCCACGCCCCTCAATAGCGTAATAAACGCGGCCTCCACTCCAGAACCTTACTAGCCAATCTGCCATTTGTTCTCCTGGGTGTGTGACCAGCTCAGCGAACTTTTACTTCGCAGAGCTTGAAGACAAAAGTCTTCCAGCAATGCGTTCTCCGTTCTCCCCGTGATGACCTACGGGGCCGAAACACTTCTTAATTTTGGGCTGATCCGCAAGTTTGCTGTAGCTCAACGGGCTATTGAACGTGCTATGTTGGGTGTTTCTCTATACGACAGGATTCGTAACGAAGTCTTATGACTTCGTTACGAATCCTGTCGTATGGCAGAGAACTAAAGTAAAGTATTCGATATGTTCCTATTAATTAGATAAATTCATACACAACTAGCCACACTCCCTGGCTTCGCCCGTGAATACGAGGAATCGGATTTCATCGGAGTCGTTATGTCCATCGGTGAAAACCGCATGAAAATCCTTTTAGTTTAATTCAAAAATAATTTAGTAGATTGAAAACACAAATATGGATCGATCAGAGCCTTTTGAGGACTGCCGTCCAACAACATCCGTCATGCATGTATTATCGCTGTCCTGCAGGTAGATTTCCCTCCTATTATCCTACCCTACAATGCGCCACCGGCGAATCACAAAACCCACGAAGCGCGACAACATAGCTGTCAGTTTACGGCTGTGTCCTGTGAGTGACGTGTCATGCTGACCCATTAGACTGCTATGCAGCAAGGCACAAAATTTTAAGAAAATAATTTTATAACATGTTTTTTTAAGCATGCAAATAAAGTATCCTTAACTCTCTGGTGTTTATTAGATGGATAAAGTATTATGAAGATTGTTGTGGAAGTGTTTGTTTGTAACTTTTACACACAGAAACTTTATTGTCAGAGGTAGCTTGCAGCATGGCAAGCGGAATTGGGCCTGCACGGTTGGGGTGGTACCTCTTGCACACAAGATACCGCCGTAAAGTGACACCTGTAGTGACGGGTTTCGAGCGATTATAAGCCTATACGTTACATATATACATACCCTAAATATCATTTCCCATCTTCTATCGTAGTCAGGTAATGGCTAAAATAATTGCTATTTTCGCAGTTACATTGTAGATACCGAAAAATACGGTTGAATATATCCTCAAGAGATTTTTAATGGATTAATCCCTTAAAGGGATTTGTTGTGTTGGAAAAATTTAATAATTTTTTGGGAAAGTAAAATTTTATACGCCGTTCATTAAAATCTTTTAGGGTTAATTACATTTATTACGTTAACTGATAAACAAAATAGAAAAAAATAAAATAAGTGTTTTACTTTTTCCAGAAATATTAGTTTACAAAAAAGATTAGTTGCTTAATTTAAAGTTAGTAGTTAGAGTTTTATAAGTAAAGAAGTGAAATTATTGTTAGTAGTTATTCTGTAAGAACCCCTCTGCATGTGAAGGCCTCTCCTCCAAAGTGAGCTCTGGATCGCACAGCTGCATCCAGTTTGGATCCGCTGCGTGTTTAAATTCCCATCATCCCATCTGTTGCAAGGGCTCCCTTTCTTTCTTTTGCTCACGGGTATGGAGGGGTCATTCTGTCTGTCTTTTGTCCAACGCTAATATCGAAGGCGGGATATATGTCCAGCCCACTACCATTTCAATGGAAGAGCCTGAGTTAAACAGTCGATTGCTTTTGTAATATTGCGTATTTTTGTATGTATTTTTTTATTTATTATTTTTACGCTCAACATACTGCACTCTATTCCATATTGACACGTTGTGATTTTATTTTTGATATTTTTATTAAACTCCCATGTCAGGCATGGTATAAGACAAGAATTCATTGCCTTAATCTTCAGTTTGACTGACGAGTTGCTCTCAAATATTCCTTTAAATCTCCAGTATTTATTCCATGTCATCTGGGTACTGCGCTCGATCTCCTGGTGATTGCTTGATCTGTCGAAGCTTATTTCTTTGCCTAGGTAAATGTATTTTTCAAAATATTGGAGAGACTTATACTCAATATTTATTTTTACCTTGGTGCTGCTAACAGCATGATAATGACTAATCATTACCATAGTTTTAGATAAATTCATTTCTAGGACATCAAGCTTACTGGCTTTGTTTAATGACTCTACCGTCTGCTGTAGTTCTTTTCTTCTCTGTAATATCAACACTAAGTCGTCGGTGTTGATATTACACCAATCAAGATGGTTTAAATATAAATTTTAACCTTAATACCACATTCATTCTAGTTGAGCTTGTTTATTATGGACTCTAATCTGGCTATAAATATAGTATGGGTGACAGTGGGTCCCCCTGTTACACGTTTCTTTATAGTTTCTCATAAAAACCGTAAACCGTCCTCATAATATTAGTATATAAGGGCGATATCGGAGGTCAGCAACATTGGGACGTCTGTTACGTCTGCGCAGTCCACGGTGCAGTCGGAGGCCTTCACTTCGACAGACCGACCGGACCCCGTACCAGTGCCAGAGGTGGAAAGGCGACCGGGGATCCATTCCGCGGATATGACCTCGCCTACAAGCGCCAACGCGAGCTCACATCCGTACATATCTACATGCATATATATCAGGAACCAAGACCCGGTTTTTGCTAATTTAACTCTACGTTTACTCTTCCCATATATGCTTTTGATTACTCTTATATATTTGTGTCCCACATTCTGTATTGTTAACGATTCCGTTGCGTGATATCGAATCAGAAGCTTTTTTATAATCAATCGATTAGTAGTTCGAGTGTGTGGATATGGCCGATCGTAGAAAAGCCCTATCTAAATCCTGCCTGTTCGACGGTTTGTCTAAATTGGAGCTAATTATTTCATCAGGATTGTAGAAAATAGCATGTATATGTTCGGCAGAATACTTTTTGCTGTATAGTTTCAAATATTATTTCGCTCCCCCTTCTTGCAAAGCAAAATTAAGTTAGAATCATCGCCCAATGGTCTGACCATTGGGTGAAGGTTTTTCCAAAATCGAGGATAGCATCAAATAAGTTGGTAAAGGGTGCAGATAAAATTGGGGCAGCTATCTTTAGAATTTCGTTTGTTAGGTTATCAGAGCAAGGACTTTTATACAGTTTGAGTTTGTTCAATGCCTCTGTGACGACGTGTTCTTCAATATGGGATATAGTTTGTATATTATCTTCATTGATATTACATTTCACCTCGTTTTAGCGTTTTAATCTAAGCTTTATTATTATTCAGCTCCTTTTATGCCTTTTTTTGTACGTCCAGAACAGACTGTTCTAGGTGTTTTTCAATAGTTTTATATTTGTAGTTGGTGAAGTCATTTGCGTGTTAGTATTGACAAGCTTGTGAAGCGCCGACACTTCGTTTCTCGTCGCTCTAGTTTTATTTTGGCCTTTTTACAGTTCTTGTCTTCTTTTTGAAAGGTATATTGTAGTCTCTGAAAGTACTTTATGGGCTTTCTTCACTTTTTGTGCATCCCAGGCGTTTAGCAAGCTTAAGTCGATGGCTTTGACTAAGTTGTCATAATAATTCTGGACTGAGGTAATATTCTCAGCAAACATTTGATCTTCTGTACGTAGGAGCTTTGGTATTCTTTGAACTTCGTGATTTCCTTTTCCCTTGTTATCTTGCTATTTTGATAGTTAGTAAAACTTGCTCTTTGTATATAAATGTGTACCGTATGATACTGTAGCTCCTAATGGCCTGTGATCAGAAGGGATGTTAATGTCCAATGCCTCTATATTTTTTAACAGACGAGTTCGATTTGAGAGTATGAAATCGATTTCATTTTTATAGGCATTTCACTGATTGCCAAGTCCATTTGATTCTTGTTTTTTTTCTTTTGAAAAAAATGTGTTTAAAATCGACAATTTTTTCTCACTGGCGTAGTCGATTAATCTGTGTCCTCTTTCGTTTCTTACTCCATATCCGTTTGCTTTCATGATTAGATGTTCTTCCTTTTTCTGGTATCCCAATTTTTGCATTTAGGTAGCCCATCAATATGAAGTATTTTTGCGCTAGTTCTGTTACTCTGTTTACTGTCATATATAAATTATCGATCTCATTTTCATTTGCTTGTGCCGTAGGGGCGTAGACTAGAATGATGGATATTCTGATACTTCTGAATTAACGGTTTAATATGGCTACTCTTTCCGCAAGACCGAGGTAGTGTCCTATATTATTTTTGAGGTGTTATTTAATTATAAAACCTATGCCATGTCTTTCAAGTGTGTGGCCTATGTAGCAGAAAATGAAATTTTGATTATCTTCAATTTTATTTCCAATGCGTCTTGTTTCTGCTAATCCTATTATGTCATATTTAATTTCTTTGAGAGCTTCGTTTAGCTCTATCAAATGTTCGTATGATGAAAGTGTTTTAACATTGTATGTCGGACTGTACAAAGTTTTTTGAGTTTCTTGTGTGGCCACCGGCCATAGTGACCAGCCGGCCTGTAAAGTTTTATTCTATTTAATTTCTTCGCCCTGTAGGCTCTAAACCGTAATATATTGTTTACTATACCATAGCTATCCGCTTCTAATTCGCTTATGTATAACAAGGGCCTGATTGTTACCTTAACAAATTATATACTAAAACATATTTTTTGGTGATCGCGTTACCTCCCTTAGCTTAGTAGGGAGGTGATTTGATCATCAATAAATGTAGAGGATATTGTGATGTTATTTCTCATTTGTCTGATAATGAATGGCCGTTGAAACTGAAAAAAGATAGGGGGTAGGTAGGGCAAAGTATTCGCATAACAGCAATAATAGTTCGTCTATGGGTGTAGGTAGTCGTCACATGGCCCCGATTGCTCTTTTACTCACCTGTACAATAAAACAAAGTAAAGGAATTTTCTCGAGTTCAACATTCTTTATGATCAGTCTGTGGCTGACTGCTTAAAAATGTATAACTATGTAACAGGATTAAGTTGGGAAAACGATCTGATATTAATGAAATGGTAGGTGTGTATCACAGGAATCATGGTAGAACTTTTTTATCCATTGTCGACCTTTATATCTTTTTTTTTTTTGTTGTCGCAGGGAATAGCATTTACGCGCCTTCCCTGCTGCTGCCCTGGGTGAAGGTCCAGTGGTGTGTGGAGGTCGCGGCACGTCATAGTGCCAAATACCTGCGAAACTCATCGCGAGTGGCATCCGTGCCGTATTTGGTGAGCCCCGGAACAGCAGCAAGCAGATGATTAAGCAGATTTGAGAAAATCGCTCATATTACAGACAGCTTTTGGTGCTTTGTTTTATAATATTAGATCCTTACATCTGAAATTGGCGTTTTGTATGAGATGAACGAAAAGGCGAATATTTTTAATGTATTATATTTAATTAATCCTTAACTTTAAACCTTAAAAATTAAAACTATAATAACTATAGCAAATAGAATGAAGTCTCATTTTTTTTATTTTTACGTGTTTATTTTTAAGCAACATCTGTTAGATTGTGTCAGTGACGCATCAACGCGACGCACGTATTCGTCGTTCCAGGGAGATTATCATAGAGGTATCGTATAAACGTATTGATTGGCATTACCAGGGGCGCACGACCGGCGAGGTACCTTTCGCTCATATAATAACGCCTTAAAGTGACAGCTTCAGTGCCGCGTTTTGTGTGGTTTGTGAGTAGCCCATTGAGGGGGGAGGGAGAACGAGGGCAACGCATAGGCATAGTAATTATATGGATGGTCATGAGCGTCGGTAGTCGTCGTTAGGCACCGACTACACGTTTGTCCCCCTATACTATAAAAAACCATCCATTCATTATGAACGTAGCTATCATTCACAAGAATAACATTTAAATAACACGTATATCATCAGAGATTAACACTTTCAAACAAACAAAGAAACACTTTCAAACAAACAAAGAAACACTTTCAAACAAACAAAGAAACTCTTCAGCTTTATTATACTATAGGATGGATATAGATAGATAAACTACGAATACGTTGGACGGTGCGCCTACATTTTCCAAAACATGTCACTTACCCCCTTTCATGAAGTACCTTGACGACGTGCTGGCTCAGTTGGTAACGTGGCGGTTCAGTTCACGTGTTACGCCAGAGGTCACAGGTTTGAATCCCGCCTAGGTCATGGATGTATATGTAGTAAAAATCTTAAATATATAAAATTTATTAAATTTATAAAAGAATATTAAATACGTTGTCTAGTACCTGTAACACAAGTGCTTACGGTACATAGCACTGGGCTATGCGAACGTGATGTGATAAGCCCGCATATATTATTATTATTATTATTATTATTATTATTATTATTATTATTATTATTATTATTATTATTATTATTATTATTATGAATTAATAATAATAATAATTATTATTATTATTATTACCTTTAAAGAAATCTATTCACAGGTATTGGTAGTCAAGAGACTAATCGCTAAGTATGTAAGAACATAAAAATGGTGTTATTTCAAAACTAGTATATTTTTACAGTAGATTTAGTAATTATATTGCAAATGTATATTGTATGTGTAAAATAAAAATTGGTAGGCTCGTGTCAATCCAATATAGTGGATAGTCGGGCTATTTTAGTTGTGACAATTGTACAAGAGGAAAACGACCGAACACTCCGCAATCCAATCACCATAGATGGAAGTAATACGTATAATTCAAACGAACACATTTTAGAATAAAAAATATTTCGAAACATTTTTAAGGCAAATGACACACGAAAATCCTTTCATCCATCAATTCCTTCCTTTCAAAAATCAAGTCCACCCACCACGGAGGCTGAAATGGAGGCGATTCTAACTCGCCTCCAGAGTAAGAAGAGGGCACCGGGTCCAGACGGGGTGCACGGGAGAGTGCTGGCGATATCTCTCGTGCACCTCGGGGATAGCCTCCGGGAAACATTTGACCGCTGCCTGCGACCTGGTCAGTTCCCGGGGGCATGGAAGGAGGGTCGGCCCATGGACTCGGCTTCGGCGGTTCGACCGGTGGTGCTGCTGAACGAGACCGGGAAGGCCTTAGAACGGATTGTGGCCTCCCGTCTCGTTCAGCATCTGGAGGAGGGCGTGGGACCCGGACTCTCAGAGTCGCAGTTCGGGTTCCGAGCGCGCCGGTCGATCATCGATGCCCTCAAGCGCCTGCGGGCGGTGACGGGTGAGGCGGAACGCAGGGGGGAGGTGGTGGTCGCGGTGTCGTTGGACATCGCGAACGCTTTCAATAGCCTCCCGCACAGCGTGATACGGGAGGTACTGAAATTCCACAGGGTGCCTCCCTATCTCGTGAGGCTGTTGGAGGCGTATCTCTCCGATCGCAGAGTGGCTCTCGAGAACCGGTCGGGGTCCGTGGAGTGGCGGCGAGTCGGGCGCGGCGTCCCGCAGGGTTCCGTTCTTGGACCGATCCTGTGGGACGTCGGCTACGACTGGGTCCTGCGAGGCCGTCTCCTCCCTGGGATGTCCCTCGTCTATGCCCGGGGACGAGACTATGAGGAGGCTGCGCGGCTGGCCGAAGTCGGCGTTGACCTCGTGATCAGTCGCATAGAGAGGTTAGGGCTCTGGGTCAGACTAGACAAGACCGAAGCCCTCCTCTTCCGCGGGACCGGCCTCAGAGGACCCCCGCCGGGGGCCGCTCTGCAGATCGGAGAGGAGAGGGTCAGGTTGAGCCCCCACATAAAATATCTGGGGCTCATCCTTGACGGAGGGTGGACCTACGGCCCACACTTCGCTATGGTGGGACCGAAGGTCGTGAAGGCGGCGAGTGCGCTGGGCAGACTACTCCTGAACCTCGGAGGACCCAGCGCCGCCAGCAGGCAGCTGTACTCAGGTGTCTGTTGGAGTATGGCGACGTACGGTGCCCCGGTTTGGGCGGATCGTCTCACTGCGAGGATTAAAGCCCATCTGCGCTCTGCGCAGGGGGTCGTCGCAGTGAGGTCGATCGGGGTACCGTACGGTATCGTGGGCTGCAGCAACAGCCCTAGCCGGCGATCCCCCGTGGGAGCTCGTGGCGGAGGTTCTTGCCGAAAGCTGCTCCTATGTCTCGGATAGGAGGGCTCTCGGCCTGAACCCCACGCATGACGAGATCCTACGGATTCGCCGGCTAGGGAATGTGGCGTTAATGCAGAGGTGGAGGGAGGACCTGGCGCGGTAGCCGTACGGTAGAGAGTTAACGGCTGCCTTGCGCCCGGTCCTCGAGTGGTGGATGCGCCGTAGTCGCAAACCCCTCACCTTCCGTCTAACGCAGGTGCTCACCGGGCATGGTTGCTTCGGTGAGTATCTGTGCAAGACGGCCCGCAGGGAGCCGACGACTCGATGTCACGATTGTGACGCGGCGGTGGACTCGGCCCAGTACACCCTCGAGGTGTGCCCGAGATGGGCAGCGTAACGTGGCGGTCAGTGCATGTGTTACGCCAGAGATCGCGGGTTCGAATCCCTCCTAGTTCCTGGATTTATATTTATTATATGTAGTTCTGTAATAAAAATCTCAAATACATAAAATTTCTTAAATTTGTAAAAATATTAGATTAAATATATTTCCGTTGTCTAGTACCTGTAACACAAGTCCTTAACAGAGGGCTAGAACGTGGTGTGATAAGTCTACAGATATTATTATTAAAAAAAAACCTTAAGGCATGGTGTAAAGGTACGGATTAGAAACAATGCAAAATAACGCGTGCAATCATACCCCTGGCTCGACCACATATCGAGCCGCTTTAAACCAGTTTCTCTCTTGTACGCGACGTGAATAAGTAGTCAGTACACACGCGTCGCGTGCGCTTTCATGGTGTACATATCGCAGCGCGGTTGAGTGAAGCTTCGTCTATGTTTCATTTTATTACTCTTGTCTTTGCGGCGACGGCAACTAATAGACATCTTCTTTAATTATTGGTTCATTCCCCCTCTAATGGGTCACGAGAAACTCTAAAATCACACAAAACCCAAAAGCAGCTGAGTCGATTACTTAAGTTTGAGCGAATTTTACTAATTACAATATACAATGTGGTCACGGATGACCACGGTTGCCGTGGCTTCTGAAACGTCGAGCTAGTTAAATAATGAAATAAAATACGATAGTATCCTCAAAAGTAGTTTTATTATAAACAGCATAGTTGTAAAAATTGGGCTTTCAAAAATCAATCAGTGTGATTTATAGAAACGCCTATAAACAATAACGATGCAGATGCGAACGATGTATTTTTTTTTTGCTTTCATATTTTTTATCAACCATTCACTCCTTGTTTGTTTTGTATAGGGATTAACTGTTGAATATTCATACGTAGTTTGCTTTATTTAAAACCAATCGGCCCATTTGTGACGCTTTCCTTTCCGGCCAAGCGCGAGTCGGTTCTTTAACTCACACACGGAAGGTTCAGAGCCATTATCTACAAAAAAGCGTCTCTTCTATGCGAGCCCCATAATTAACTTGTGCTGTTTTTGGCAACAGAAATACATCATCTGTGAAAATTTCAAACCTCTAGCTATCACGTTTTATAAGATATAGACAGACGGACGGGTGTCTTAGTAAATGGTTCCGTTTTTTACCTTTGACTACGGAACCCTAAATGGATTAGGAATTCACACTTTTCTGACGATATTCCGATGCAATACAGTATAATACTATCACTTCCTATTAAATAAATATATGAAAATTATATTATATCTGCAGAAGGAACGTTGTATACAATTATATATAAACACTATCGATCCATCCCGGCTTCACCTATAATAAGAAATATAATAAGAATTAATTATATACAAAACCTTTCTCTGGAATAGTGTCATCTTTTATATATTATGAATGAAAACGTCACAAAAATTCCATGAGCAGATATCGAGAAAATTGACACATACAGACAGAGAGATTTTGGTAACCTTGATAGGTACCAAGCACTTCTTCACAATCAGTGTTCTTTAATAGAAATAAGAGCACAACCACTTCGAACATGAAAATTGGATTTAATATACAAAACTCACCAGTGAAAACGTTTATATTTTTTTTCCAATAATGTTCACTAATTGGCTGACCACATTATTCTAATGTGTAACAGTGTCCGTCATTTTAATATACTCAACAAAGTACTTCTAGTCTATTATATTCTATTCTAAAATCGCTTCTATATTTTACTTTGAATTTCGAATACAGGCAGATTCTATATTCAAATATCACGTTTAAATCTTTTTGAATTCAAAAGCAATAAACTTCTTGAACATAATAGTAGTGAAATTGACTGTTCGTAGCGTCTTACAAAGATGTCAAGTTGTTCGCGAATGTGAAACCCCCGGTGAAATGTTCGTACAATGATTTTCCACTTTTTGATGGGAACTATAACCCCTGGAAGGTTTTTATGGACATGTGATGAGCCTTCAATTACCTATGAATACTTTGGACTTTCTATGGGTCTCGCTGGGTTTCCAGAACTTATTCACTGAGAAAAGCCACCGGATTTTTTTACATATGTCTCAGTGGTAAACAGGTCAAGGATCGCATCTGACTTCCCTTCGAGTGGTCTATATTGGATCCCGACCATGTACCAATGAGCTTTTCTAACTTACTTAGTGCTCATACGGTGAAGATAAAACATCGTTGTGAAACCCGGATTCTTGTATTAGAATTCAACGTAATCGATTATTGGGTCTAGTTCCCCATCGGGGCTACAGAAGTCAGATTTCAATCTGTTTGTTATCACTCTGTGTAAAAACTGGCACCCTCGTCTAATTTCATAGATAAGGTAGCCAACCACGACATCGTCGGATATAAAGACGAGACAAGGCTACGATGAGAAGGATAATAATTTCCAATGTTAAATTTATCACTATGACCGGGGAGTTTTTGGTGCTTATGATGTGTATTAAGTTCTTATTAAGTCATTTGTTTTGTTGTTTGTTTTTTTTTTTTATAAATTGGCGGCGTATTCACCAGTGGATGTTAACGTTTTATGATTTAGCAATTGGGTGGGCTTTAGTGGTGTTTAGCCCACGCCCCACGCTAGCGGCACATCATAGTGACGTATTCCCACAAAAACCACCACGAGTGTTTCAGTGCTGCCTTTTGTGAGGTGCCCTGGAACAATAGATCATTAGGGCACCTCGACGGATAATCAGCTCTCTCAGAGGTCAACGCTACATCCACGGATGGGGTTATCCCGCACCACCGGACAACCCTACCAACTTTGGGACAGTGCAATGGGGTGAGGTTTCCATCCTCATTTTTCTCTTTTGTTCTATCGTCTTGTAAAGGGGGTACAAAAAGCGGCTCCTCCTCCTGCTCTTTAGTACCCTCTTCTAATAAGAGGGGTACAAAGATGCACCACCTCCTCGGTTCAATTGGCTTCGCCGCAGATGTCTCGATTCACCCCAGGCTACTGAGCCCCACAGTCACGACAACGCTTGAACAATAAACACCCCGTTAGCCTAGCCAAAGCTAGCCTAGCTAAGTACCGTCAGGACTTGTGTTATAGGTGCTAGATAATTTTTCTTTTATAAATTTAACAAATTTTATATATTTCTATGTACTTTTAGTAGGTATTGAGTATAGAAGTGTAGAAGTCAGTCGTATAATATTATATCTTTATCTTTTGCATTTCTTTTTCTCTCAGTGCGACCTTTTCTCTATACTTCGATCTAATCATGGAAACAGAATGAAGCACAGCGAATATTAATACTTATCTAAATCTATTAATATAATATTTCGAAACATCTGTCGGCTCAACAAACTTACGCTACCATCTAAGCAAACTATTTAACATCTGCGCGAATATAAATTTGCTTGTTAGTCAACAAACCCTTGTATGTTTAGTATTAATTAGGATTTATGATCAATTAAATTTATTTGCATTGTTTACCTCGAATTTAGTACTTGTCTTTTGATTGAATTCATGGTAAAGTGTTTGCATAATTACTAAGATTAGAACAAAGTTCATTTATTACTTAGCGCTCTAGGACTCGAAGTGTTCGTAACTGATCAGGTGTTAATCCCTAATGACGATAAGTGAATTGTTGTCCTTTTATTTATTTATTCCTATTCATTTTGTGTCGAAATTGGATCGATTAACGTACCAAATTGTGTTCCAATAAAGTTGAGATTTTTAATATTAATACTGTGACAATAAATAAAACTGGAACAACATTGTGTATAAATGGACGATAATATAGATATGTTTATTTCATCTATAGATTGCCTGAGTGCCTTTAGTATGAAACAGTTCAATGGCCGTATAGCAGCCAAGCTAAGCCGACAGGACCAGGCAGGTGTGTTTCCCCTTAGACAATACCCCCGTAAAGTGTTTAAAGTAGCTAAACTATCTTCGCGGTTTCATCGGGACATGGGGCAAAGGCAAAAAATTGATGTACTTTTATATGGGTGTTGACAATAGCAAGACAAAAATCTTACCAGCTCGTTTACAAGTATAATAAGAGCGGCAAAAGTAATGCTGGTATTACGCTCATCAGTATATAGTTTTAGTAATTTCATTACTCTACTCTTCATACAACCCACTTCAAATCATTAATAAATCCTTAAAGAGTAAAATATAGAAATAATTATTATAGAATAATAAAAAAAAGTAATTTAAAAAATTAAACAATTGTAATTTAAAATGTAAACAGTATGTAAATATAAGCAACATAGTACTTTCTAAAATGGGTGTCGATCGACGCCTGTTCTGTACATGGCTCTCATTTAGACCAATTCCAAATTAAATTGACTCGCATTATACTGATTCGCTTGAGTTAGCGTCGGCGTCTCATGTTTGATGAAATTAAACAATTTCTTGAGTGACGGGGAACACGGAGAAGACTTCGGTTATTTTTATTACCTCCAAGGCATTTTGAATAGAATCCATTACGTAGAGCAGGAATAATTTTTATAATACAATGGAATATACATTTCGTCATGTTTACTTGAGAGCATTCGGAGCCTTGGACCACTACTGACGCCCATGAACATCCATATAATTACTATGCAGATGCGTTGCCCTCTTTCGCACTGTGCAAAGGTATTGTAGGCCCCACAGTCACATTGCACCCCCGTGGGGTGTTTTTTCAGTGGGGGTTCATGTGGGAGTTTTTCTCAATGCTCGATGAGCCCAAACATCTGATTCCATTAACTATCAGTATTGCCTTAATCGCTCACATTACTTACTACTGTAATCCTCGACCATATAGGTTCAATGACGTCATGAGCGATAACGTCAAAGTCGTAGAACCGGCTAATGTGCTAAACAAAATTTTATATTTTAATTTCATACCGCGTCCGTTTCCTGGAGCGGACTGTACTGTTTGATGGGCCCGACCTTATTCCTAGCGTGTGACCAGCCCATTGCTACTTTAGCGAGTTTATTCGTCGCGTGATATCGGACATTTTAGTTATCTGCCTTATGATTTCGTTACGAACTCTGCCGGACAGGACGTTGAGCTACAGCAAACTTGCGGACCAGTAAAAAATTAAGAGCCAATGTTCCGGCCCCCCACATCACGCGACGAATAAGCTCGCTCAAGTGACAATGTGTTAGTCACCACACACTCAGCAGAACAGATGGCTGATGGGCAAGTAAAGTTCTGGAGTGGAGGCCACGTTTAGAAAAACGAAGTATTGGTCGACCGTTCACCAGGTGGGAAGACGATCTCTGTACAGTAGCCGGTCCGGGATGGATGCGAGTAGCAGAAGCTTGGTCGTCTTGGCGTTCATTGAAAGAGGCCTGCGTACAGCAGTGGACCGATAAGGGCTGATAATGATGATGATGATTGAATAGTCATCTGTATGCCTTTATTTCTTTATCTATATTTATTTCTGTTCCTCAATTTCAAGTTCTTTATCATTATATAATATCTGTCTAGGAATATAAAACGTGATAATATAATACTATTACAATAAAACTAATTTTACGAATTCTACCACGGTTTATTTAATTATTTACAGCAACCGTGAACTCACCACCCGTGACCATGGTTGGTGTAAAGCTTCTGAAACGTCAGGCTAGTTAAATAATTAAAAATAAACGGCGATAGAATCCGTAAAAGTAGTTTTATTGTAATGAGTAACATTCGCGTAAACTTAAGACATCAATATATAATATTACGTTTCTTTTCGTGAAATGTTACTAATTCATATAATAAAATTAGAATAGAGATTAGAAACGAAATAAAAAAATATTTTATGGTAGAGGAATACCATAAAATATTTTTGAAATTATTAACAGAAAGATTGAATAATGAAATTCTGCGAACATTTAAGATATATAATCTTGTTTTACAACATTATCCATAAAGGAGACATTAGTTCTGCCCGAACGTAAGAAATTTATCTTATATTAATTTTATCGAAGCGATAAAATAATAATTCACGTTGGCATGACCGGAAATAATATCCAGGTAATGACTCCCCCATTCCCGAGCAATATTGAGGTATCCGCGAGGTGTGGTTTTAATAAGTATCCGTGACCCGGTTTTTATTGAGGCCGGATCAAATTAGCCGATCGCTTAATGTTATGATGTAAAGTGTACCGTTTCATGGAATAAAAATTATACTTATTATGGTGAATAGGCATTTTAGACGTGATGTATTTGTAAGGTACCTCGGCTAATCGGGGGTATTATGGTATCGTAATTTCGAGTTATGGATTTACTAGCACACCTCTGCCTACCTCCTACCTCTCCGGGGATAATAGGCGTGAAGGTACTTTTTTTTTTGTATTTGTAAATTTATATACCTAGCTGCTTGCATGAAAAAATATGACGTCATAATAGCAATGTACCGAATGGGCGGAGCCTGCAAGCGAGTGAGCGTAACAAGTCACCTCTTTCACTGCATCGGACGACGCGTTCACAGATAAATTAGAGAACCGTTGTCACGTAGAATTATATTTGGCACCGCTAAAATATAGAAATCTCTTGACATTCACAGGAGATTTTTTTATATTTCCTTTTTAAACTTACTCTCGCCGTCATCGAAATATGGAGAGATGTTGCCCTCCTTCATCCCACCTCCCCAATGGGCCACCGGCTATTCACAAACTACAAGAAACAAAAAGTACCTTCACGCCTGTTACCTCCGGAGAGGTAGGCAGAAATGTGCTAGTACATCCAGAACTCGTAAGTCCAGTAGGTATACTAGAACACCCACGATTAGGCAAGGTACTAAGGGCCATGATGTCATAGGTGCCCGTAGTGTCCATAGGGGACACTTCGGGCACATTCCAATCCCGGAAAATTTAATGAGTGCTCAGAATAATCTGAGAAATATTAAATAACAGTTGCCCGACCTGGGGATCGAACCCACGCGGCTAGCGGTCTTAACAGGCGACACCCGCACCGTTACAACACAGAGGCGAGCACGACAAAACACGATAGCTTAGTAATCACTTTAAGGCGGTATATCCTAAATAAGTCACTTAAATTAATATTTTCTTAATAGTATAAGGGGATAAACGAACAAAACGAAGTCTTTTGAGGACATCATTCCTATTATTGTTGTCATACAAATGCGTATTGCCCTCCTTTCATCCTACACTCCAATCGGCTATCGGCTACTCACAATCCATAAGGTAACGCGACATTTTGCGGCGGCGACATGTGAGCGATAGGTCGTTCTCGTTCCCCGGAGGTGCCGGCCCAATTCCACTCTTAATTGTCGTAGTTCCTAACAACCAGTGACAACTGTCAACTGATACTGCCTGCCATTCTCATCTAGCATCGGCTTGGTTTAAGATTTCGGTGAATACGGAAAAAAAACATTCCAATTGTTTTCTCTCCAATATTTGAAATAGCATTAAAATTATTCGTACGAGGATTCATTAAAATGCTATACCCGACAGTGCAGATTAGACATAGATAGAAGCGATAACATTTATACTGTAAATCCAAGAACCGAATAAAGGTCCGGTACATGCGGTCTATAATTCGGATCGCAACCGGACACTTGGGACCTCGGGCCGACACCGAGCGCTTGTTATTACCCTGCCCAGGTGGTATTAATCTTGTGGCCGATTGAGTTATTGGCTGTACCACATTTATCTGGAGATCGAATATTACAAGCCAAATGAGCCACGTTTTGAACGTAATTCATATTTAGCTTTGTGCATTATTATAAGCATTGTCAAGGGCAAATCCGATTCTTATAGAGTAGTTTCAATGGTGGTTTAAGAGTTTGGAAATCCACATTGCGGCCATGTGCGAATTAACTAAGTAAACTCTAATTTACCTTCTCCTTGGATTCCAATACGGAGACATTGGAATCCATTTACGGGTGATATCCAGGTGCCCGGGCCAATATGACGGACTAGGGAGTGTATTACGGACTATACACCTGCTTTCAGCCGCTATAATTAGAGGGGCCCGGATCTGCAAACAACAGGATCCCTGCGGCGGCAAACTGGCCTAAGCGAGCAGGCCAGATTTCTCCTTCTCGGGCACTGCACGGCTGCCTTTGAACAGTCTCTCCACGACGTCGTGTGTAAGCGGGCTGGATTTCTTTACCGGTCCGACACGAGCATAGCGGCAGTACCATTGCTGGACGCGCAGGATGTAGCCTCTTTCGTACCCTCAACCCCTAATTTACCTACCTACATCATATCGTTGCGGCAAGGTTAATTCTTTCCGTTTCATGCGTTAGCCAAAATTAAAAAAAAAACTCTGTGTGACAGCCTTGACGGCAGATTTACATCTTAACGATCATCATTCTAAAGAGAAGAGCGTGACGTAATCATGGCAAATACCTACGCTGATGTTACGCTCAAATGATGTATCTTACGAGTTCACTTGTTATATTTTATTTTATACCGCGTGCCCAAAATCATATGGTCAGCTTAAGGAGTAAAGTCAAAAATGTATACAATATATTTTATCAAACGTTTGTTGATTTAACAATCGCTTACCTGTTAAACCTTTGTTTCGCCGTTTCTCATTTAAAAGTATTAATAATTTTAATTAATGTTATTCCATCGGAGAAGCTTTAGGAGGAGGCAGTGCCATGCACAGTGCATGACAATACATCCTCCTATGCAATTGATTGGTGCTGGAACGGCCGGGGAGGTACCTCTCTCTCACATAATACCGCCGTAAAGTGACACCTTCAGTGGCGTGCTTCGTGTGGTTTGTGAGTTGCTGGTGGTCCATTGCCGGGGGAAGGAGGGCAACGCATCGGCATAATAGTAATGTGGATGTTAATGGGCGTCGGTAGTCGTAAAAAGGCTCCGACTGCTTGTTGGCCCCTATTCTATATAAAGAAAAGAGTTTTATGAAAATAATAAAAAATATAAAGATTCATCATATTTAAATATACCTTTTTACGAAAATTCATTGAAACAAATGTAGTGTTTCGCCTAGAACAACTTGAATAAAGAAACAAAAAGTGTCGATAATTATAGACTCGATACAAAAAAAGATGAAGGGGAGTGTTAAATTTATCACAAAATCCGATGCCTTAACGCGTCCAAGTTTTTTCCCCTTAACGAAACAGAATAGAATAATTAAGAGAGACGAAGCAAAGCTGCTTTGAGTGTAATAAAACACTCCACGTTGACTGATGACACTCGCTAAGATGGCCATATATAATTTAGACGAGGGATTCTTAGCTGCATAGTCCGAGAGCTGCTCGCCATTGAATCATATCTTTTTGGATATTAATATAATTAATGATAATAATATCTTTGGACTTGTCACATCACTTTAGCCTAGATTGTGTTACAACTACTAGACAATGGAAATATATTTAATATTTTCATAAGTTCAAGATATTGTTTGTATTTATGATTTTTTTATTATAAAAATAGAATAGCCTTATATACATATGCGTAAATAAACATCCATGTCCTAGGTGGGATTCGAACCCGGGACCTCTGGCGTAACACGCGGACTAACCGCCACGTTAACTGAGAAAGCCGGTAGTCAATTATTTGATCAAATTGTTGTTTTATTGTGTTTGTTAGAAGATTAATTAGAAATATTGATATGGTAATTAGGACTCAAGAATCAACTAACTACTGGACTCTTGAATTATCCTATTAAACTGGTTCTAAATAAAATACTTTATTTTTGTCAAAAAAAAAACTATTAATAAAAATATGTCCTTTTTTTGCTTGAACGACACTTTTTTTCTTAATAGGAACTATCTAACATTTCTATTATAATTATTGCAATATCTTCGGTCGGCGTGCGTCATTTACTAGACAAAATACCACTACTCCTATGCCACTTATACAAAACTTAACAGGTAATAGCAACGAATATGTAACATTGAATTTCTCCAGATTAATTTTAAAAATATCAAGTGGCCATTTGCAGTACAGAGTAGGTGAATTTACAATCACAGAGCTAATGGGAGCTTTACGTAGTGCCGGCCGCAAATACTAGCATTCAGGTTTCCGGTTAATCTGTAATATTCGTATATAAGCTAGCATGTTAAGACTACTAGGTACTGTATCTATATTGTTTATTATTTTAAATGGAAGCTTTCTCCTGACATAATCGTTTTTTGCGCATTAGACACATTAGAAGTAATGGCCGACTGGTATGACAGAAAGAAATCGTATCACTTAACATCGGTCGCTTAAGCTAGCCTCATAGTTTACATATTTCTCATTTGCGCATAAAATATCCCATGAATCGCGATGTTATAAAACCACAAGATTAGTTATGTTTCCGTGCCTCAAAAGGAAAAACTGAACGCTTTTACTATGTTGACTGTCTTCTTGCCGGTCTGTTTGTTCATCTGTCTGTATTTCTGACAAGCCCTTTTTCACGGGGACGTGTAGAAGTATCAAGCTTTGATTGATCTTGAGTAAGGATTTCTGGAATCTATTGAAGCAATACTTATAATGTCCCCTGCGTCCCTTGCGTCAATAATCAACTCAAGCAAAATATATGTTTAGTCAGGTTAGCACAGTATAGGGAGGGGCAGCGGAAGTGCTGGGCTTGACCATCGCTAGGTAATTAGTGAGTAAAGGCTCCATATAACACAACTAGTCAACCCCAGGAACTGAGTATCTTTTGGTGATTTCCCCTGCGTAAGAGGAAAAAGAAGAAAAACCTTTAGCGCACTTCCAGTTGGCCTAGAAACATAAAATTTTAACGATGTCTTAAAAGACGACGAAGCGAATGTTGCTGGTGACAATAAAACTACTTTTAAGGATTAAGGATTTGATCGTGTCCGCTTTACGGAGTCCACCCCAGCCCATGCTAAATAATTAAATAAACCGCGACAAAACCCGTAAAAGTAGTTCCATTGTAACCATAAAATTTGTCTAAAAATCGCACTGCACAAGTATAAAATTATATTAGCAAATTCAAATATTTCAAATAGTTCACTTCATACAAAGTATTAGCAGGCGTCTACAAAAATAAGTTTTGTTTTTTTTACTAATAGGATATTAGTGTGTAACGTACTATGTTCAAAGCCGACATCGCCATTTGATGATACTAAACAGAGTCACCTCTTGAACTAAATCTCTTTTAAACACCTGAGAGAATTTCTGGCTGTAATTTTACATTTATTATCACATCATTAATATTTCCTTTGAAACGGTCACTTAATTTTTAATGTCCCGTTAATTGCACTATTAAAAAGATTTAAAATCTTTTGTTTATGGTTCGAACATATGTCATGAGAGTTTATTGTCTATGTCATAACAAATGACACGTGACACAAAGAAACAAAAACAGTGTTGATACAAAAAATAGACTCGCGTTATTATGAGAGAGTTTTTTTCATTGTATAAGGGAACTAACGAGCAGTCACGGCATTTTGATGACTCCCATAGACTTCCAAATGATGTTGTACGAAGTATGATATACGAATGATATAATAACGATAAGAATGTACGAAGTCTCTAGAGCCCTCATTTCCACCTTGAAAAGGAGGGCTCTAGAGACTTCGTACATCTGTCTGCAAACCGCATGACTGTATCTGCTTTTTTATAATATAGGGGCGCAAACAAAACGTCGGAGTACTATTTCTACCGACACCCATCAACATCAGAATCGAGGTTATCCACACGAGTTGCACTACTTCCTTCTTTCCCTACAAGGGTACACCGCAATCTCATAAACCGCACGAAGCGTGTGAAAAAAGCTGTTATTTCTCGGCTGCGTCTATAAATATCGGTATTGGTAGATGTGGGGAAAAACAAAAGGTCATATTACATAATCAGGTACGTGGAACAGTGCTGCTCTGGCCAAAAACACTTATCCGATCAAAATTACTACCAAAGCAATAGTAGTATAACAATGCGAAAAATATGAACAGAAAAATATAAAAATGCAACCAACGTACAACACGGGAGCAAAAGCTCCATGTAGATTTTAAAAAGCTTAAAAAAGTTACGTAAATAAAGATGCGTTTTTAATCCAACGGCTTGGGCATTAAGTAAGGGTGTTATTTTAGTTACACAACTTTATTGCGGAATGCTTTTTCTAGTTATTGTATTTTCATAACGTTGCTGAAAATATTGCGTCATGTTTCTCTTATTCACACCTATACGGGGTGTTTCATAATACACTGTAAAAAAGCGCAACGCGCATTCAGTGTACGTGTCTGGATTCGTATATGAAAAAAAATTACAACCAAATCGGTGGAGGTGGCGTCTGTGTCTTTGGGGGCTGAAAAACCGTCGAGTTGCCCTGATGATTTGTTGTACCGGAGCACCTCACCAGAGGTGACACAGACGGCACTCGCGTCCGTTTCGAGCCGCGAGCCCCACACACTACTGGACCACATCCAGGGCCAGTAAATGCGCTGATGTGCGTTCACAAACAAATCCCCGCGTCGTTCCTATCGATAACACGCGGTATGTGTGGTTTTCTTAGCTCTTATTATTTCAAAGGTTTCGGAAACTAAAATCTAAGAATCCGATTTCTTGACGCCTGCCATCAGATGTTAACCAAAATAATTAAAACATACATAAAAGTTTAGTTACAATAAAACAGTTTTTACGGATTTTATCACGGTTTATTTAATTATTTAACTGGCCCGACGTTTCAGAAGCTTTACAGCAACCATGGTCACGGGAGATTGACATGACGGTAGTCGGATGTCACAACTTACTAAAAGTGCCCGGAGAATCATGTAGTGAAATGTATATAATAATTTAGTGGTTCCGAGATTGGTTACAGAGAGCACTTATCAAGTCTTGCTGTCTTAAGGTGTTATGTTTAGTTTTTGATTCCATTATGTTTATCACAGTTTATCACACACTTGAAATTCGGATGTTTTTTAAATTTCAATAGCCTCACGGATCATCCTTGAAAGGAATCTGTTTGTATACGGAAATATAATTTAATGGCAGGGGCCAACTTCAGCATGCTCACAGACGGCAGATTTTGTACACATCGGTATTTCATATCAGCTGTATGTTCTTTGACGCAAGTTTTCATAGATCTTTTAGTTTGCCCTATATAAGAGGGTCACAATCAAGCTTGTACACTCCTGCATCTTGTTGAGGGATATGACGTTTCACTGATGGTAAGACCTGATTAACTTTCTTTGAGGGCTTAAAACCAGACCAGCTACACATAAGCAGCACGTAACGCGACATCGCTGTCAATTTAAGACGGTGTCACATTAGCGAGAGGTACCTCACCTGTCGTGCCTCATACATTCTTTGGGTATTTCTTGTTTACATGATGTCGCTGTAAAGTGACAGCTATGCATTTCATGCGGATAGTTTGTTTCTGGTGGCCCATTCAAGGGGAGGACAAAAGAGTGATTGCATTTACATGACAATAATGCGAACGTCTATGGGTATCCGTCGTCGTCCGAAGGCTTATATACGAGTACAACACGCATACCTTTTCTTTTGGTGACGAAGGGGAATGCTTTTACGCATGATACCTGGGAGCCCGCGTAGACCCCCAGATCTATGTTGGACTCGGCAAATGGATAGCAATATCAAATTATACCCGTGTCGGCGTGTTGGCGGCCTCCTCTCTCACCCGCTCGTGGGCATCCTTCTGGGACATGACGGTCTCGCAGAAGGAAGCCATCGCCACAACGCGCATACCTGAGATATAGTCAATAGTTAAGCTTGTTCTTTTTAAGTTTGTCCTAAGGGACCATAATTATGGAATAAAATATATATGTCTTGCTGTGTGTCTATTTATGTTATTGTACTGTCTTGATTTAAGATTTTAGACTCAACATGTATGTATTCAACGTGAGTGTGATTTATGTTTGTATAATGCTATTTTGTATGTAGACGTGCATAGTGAATATTTTATGTCTATGTGTTCTCTCTACTCAGTGTACCTGCTTCATGACTTCACCAAATGGGCCCCGCGGAAGTCAGTGCTGGTGTAAATCTGCAAATACTGAGATGGGACCAATTTGTGACACATAAAGTACATTTTATGAGTTAAATTTGTTTTCAACGTATTACAAATAAACTATTCTTTCTTTCTTACTTATTTTTTTCCTCGTTTGTTCGCCTATACTATGAATAAACCGTGGTTTGGTAAAATATTATGTTATTGCTGCATTGTTGTTCTATGTGCCAGCAATGGTGTTCAGCAAATTCAATTATGATACTGGCATGAGATGTTCAACATGTTTCGAAAATCATAAAAACACATAGCAAAAACAAAAAAAAATTTATTAACTACCTTACAATTATATTAAACATTGGATACACACGCAATCATCTAGAAATAAGAATTCGATAAACCCCAAAAGCCGTCTGATAGCAAACGGTTAAAAACAATTCAACGAAAGGTTTTTACGGGAATCGGGCACAAAATCCACATCGATACATTCTTGTATCTTTCCACATCTCAAATCTCGTAATGCCATCCTATTTATTTTATATTTGTTCAACTAAACACACATTTCGATACAAACAAATGCGTATTTATTGAGAATAAAATGGCCCATATAATGGGGTTGGAATGGCTATGTCCTTTCTTGGGTAATATTATAAATGACGTAAGATTCAACATTAGTTACTTGTTATATGGCCTTAGTTGTCCAGGGTGTTACAGAATATTGAGTACAATCATATATCGAAAGTCCATTGTTTTTTTCATATTTTTAGCTTATTTAGCTTATTTATTTTAGAAGGAGTCTAGTGTTATTTATGTATCTGGATGTATGTAAATTATACAACGTGAAATGTAAGAGTTAATATATTTTTAGGACTCGGTAGCATGACTTAACGTATCATGAAAAATATTATTTCTATGTAATCATTAAGGCGTAAATATTTTATCAGTACCCAATAGGACCCCATGCGAATCAGCTGTGTGGGCGAGTGGTAGCCATCGAATCTATATGAATAGTGAGAATGTCAAAGACAAATTAGCTCGAATTAGTAGGTACTAATTTGAATTATTAGATACTAATTCGAGCTAATTTCCAAAAAAATGTAGGTACTTTTTTACACATATGGAAACAGAATCGGGTACTGAATATGCTCTGGGTCATAAAAAACATGCTGCATCACAACCTTCTATGTCTTGAACGGCTTGACGGAGTGTATGCGATTGTATCAGACGTCGTCAATGGTTAAATCTTGATACAGCGAATGACGCTGGGTACATCGAAATATACTATAAGGCTTAGTATTGTTTTAGGCTTTTTATAAAGAGTGAATTTCAAGTGCAGTCAACACGAAGTCTGACTAGGAGTGTTTTAGAGCCCCTAACATGGTTCAAGCCTTGTCGTCACGGTGGGGCTTAATAGCCTGGGTTGAACCCAGGCGAAGCAAATTGAACTGAAGGGGATCTTTGCACCCCTCTTAAAAGAAGAGGGGGCATAAAGATCAGGAGGAGGAATCGCTCTCGGTACCCCTCTTATAAGAAAAGGCGACAAAAGAGCAGGAGGTGGCGGCGCTTCTGCGCACGGGGCAAGGGGTGAGGATGGAAACCTTACCCCATTGCACTGTCCCAAAGTCGGTGGGGTTGTCCTGTAGTGCTGGGCAACCCCATCTATGGAGGTGGAATTGGTCCCTTAGGGGGCTGACTAGCCGTCGAGGTGCCCTGATAATTTGTTGTTCCGGGGCGCCTCACCAAAGGCTTTTGTGGGTATGCCGTATTATATAATGTATCGCGAGCCCCACACACCACTGTGGGTCCAACCAGTCTCCCCGCGTCAACAGAAAGAAGTCATGAAAATATGCAGATACTTGTACCTCTCCTCTGCTTCACGGCGAATACAACACAGGTACTAATCGTAGTAACCATGCTTAATGAGCACATGTCATGAGGATAGCGAGGGGTTTGTGCTTATTGTAGAAGTTCCAGCTGCCACGTCTGAATCGACTTTTAATAACGATTTTTTTTTTGTTGATGCGGCGGAACGCATTTACGCGCCTTGGATGTGAAGCGAACGCTGAATACCTACAAAATTCACAGCAAGTCCCACCAGTAGCACCTTCGGTAAGGTGCCCCGGAGCAACTTTTAATAATGACCTTTAAAAACCTACTGTAACACACTTGCTATAAATCAAGTCACAAAACTCCATAGTCATACATTCGCAATGAATCAATGATATTTCTGATATATTAAAATTGCCTCTGAATGGTTCATGATCCCAACAAAGGGATCCCTTTTAGTTTGAAGACTGAACGGAAATAAAACTTTTACAAAAGTTACGAAGGGGTAATAAAATGATTTACGTCTTCTTCAAAACTTTTAGGGCGACAACTTCGTACATAATTAAGCACGTAATTTAACCACTAACTTCGTATACAAATTTGTGAAGAAAAGGATCCATTATCTACAAGTTTTTACGTTACTCTTGATTATATTTTCAGGTTTTGCGGTAGTTTTAGCGCTTTCATTTCCTACTTTGTATTGATGATAAAATGTTATCAATGTAACATAGCAGCAAAGCCGAAAAAAATAATTTGGTTGGAACATCACACCCAAACACTTCACTACTCTACCCACAATACGGTTATCTGTGGTCATAAAGCGTACTTAACATTCAACACATCGAAGTTACAACGAATTAATAAATGCATAAATGCACAACGACAACTACAAAAATATCGTCCCTGTTTACTTGATTCTAGTACGCAAGGATTTTTTTCGTTTCACAACATGTGCTGTGAAAAGGAAATTTACAAATGAAGCTGTCAAATAGTGAAATACTCGTCCATTCGAGATCATTAATATTCAAAAGGTTAGCTTGATACAATTGGTAAGGTATTTTACCTTTTTTTTTTTGTTGTCGCGGGGAAACGCATTTACGCGCCTTCACCGGCCCTGGGTAGGGTCCAGTGGTGTGTGGGACTCGCGGCACATGATAGTGACGAATACCCACAAAACCACCGAGAGCTCAATCAGTGCTACCCTTGGTGAGGAGAGAGAGGGAGGGCACCTCGACGGCTAGTCAGCCCCCTAAGGGACCAACTCCACCTGAACAGATGGAGTTGCCCCGCACTACAATACAACCCCACCGACTCCACCCCAGGCTACTAAGCCCCACCGTCACGACAAGGCTTGAACCATGGTGGGGAAGATTATTTACCTTTTCTGTAGTTAATTGGGCATTGTTAACCATTTATCGTTTTTCTAATCGCTAATGCGTGTTTAATGTTTTTCGTTGTTAGTAGTTAAGGGATGCTGAACTGGATTGAGCTTTATAGCTTAATTTGACCTCACAAAACATAATTTCGATTAAAATTTATAATGGTTACCAAATAAAACATTATACAATAGCCATATTTGAAACAATCGATTGCAGCATCACTCATTGTTAATTAATACATTGTAAGTAAATATTCTATGTAATTATTATTATTCCTATGTAGATCTAATAAATGTGACTATATAATAGTGATCATAGAAATCAACACAACTAGGAATTCGATAATATGCAGCGCACGGCCAAAAATTACAACACTGTCCTGATTACATTACCAATTAACATGTACAGCAAATGCTTGGCAACATTCTTGACCATCTAACTCATGCTTAATGCCGAGATGACCATAAAGTCTGCAACGTCAGATTAATTCATAAAACAACACACGGAACTCATAACTCCCGTATACGTTCTCAACTTGTAAATTTATATTAAAAATATCGTGTAACTACAATCGCGAATAAGAAAAAAACTCAAACTTTGTTGTGAAGCATTCATGTCATAATTAAAAGCTCAACACGATACGTGTTCAAGGATTGTTCTAGAGTAAATATTATGGAATGGAAAAATATTATTAATGATTCTGTTTAGAAACGATAAGTGTCAACGATAACTTTAATTACTAAAAAATTAAATCGTGACACCATTATTACTATACTTAGTAACTAGAACTTACTGATGGAAATACTTGAAATTGGTGGAGATACAGATATCATCCTATGAAAAGAGTACACAATTGTATATTTACAATAAAATTCGAAGACTATAAATTTGAAATATTCCGTATCGTGTTTGCATCTACTTATAAATTAAGAAAATTTTAGGATAGTTACAAAGTCCACCCGTGACCAAGATTGCTGTAAAGCTTCCGAAACGTCGGGCTAGTTAAACAATTAAATAAACCGCGATAGAGTCCAGAAAATCAGTTTGATTGTAATGGTTGTAACTATTTATTGTAATGTTTGCAAACTTTGGGAATAAGTTAAACAAAAGCAACTAATAGATAAGTTTAGTTTTATAACAAAAGACTCATATATATTTTTAAACTTTTTCAACGAAGTGTTGGTCGACCGTTCACCAGGTGGGAAGACGATCTCCGTGCAGTACCTGGTCCGGGATGGATGCGAGTAAGAGGAGATCGGTCATCTTAGAGTTCACATCAAACAAAGCGGCCTATGTTTAGCAGTGGACCGATAAGGGCTGATAATGATGATGCTGATGATGATATATTTTTTTAGAGTAAGGAGGCAGACAAGCATGTAGGTAACTACCACAGCTCATAGGCATCCGCAGATATCCAGTCTGTACCAGCGCGTTTTCAGGCTTTCAGATAGGATTAGGCTCCTTCCTTGAACAACTCCAAGTCGTACAACGATGTCATGCGTGGATAGGAAATTGAAATGAACAATTGTCAACTTTAGGACTTCAAGGTGACAGTGGAACTTAGCATTTAGTCACACGTCTGTAAGTAGAGTTCCGCTTAGGTCGTATCCGAACAACTCCACGGAACATCAGTTGTAGATGCGGAGATTATGCAGAGCAAACCACCATCCCTCCATAATGGCAAATTATCTATTTGTTCAAATTAACATGGTATGTAATGATTATAGTCGCTCTATATTGGAGCGAGCATAAACTTATCAAGGAGCTCCGGCCCATAGGTAAGAGCAGTATTTCACATGCAGACGGACCAGCGCCTTGTGTAACTGTAGCTTACCGGCCCACTCATCCAGCTTATTGGAAGCCAATTTAGCCTTATCTCCCAAATGACCGCGGAACTGAACGTTACTCGATATCTCGATATTCCCAAATTGTAAATAAATATTTGAATACTTTTAAAGAAAGGAGATATGGATTGCACCCTGTGATAGTGAAAATAAATACATTCGCTTAGAATTAAGCTTTAAAATAATCTTTTTATGGAATGTTCTAGGGTGAATGTTAAAAATACCACAGCCCCAGTATTCACGGAATGTTCTAGATGGGAGAACGGTAAAGGGAACATTTATTTTGTATTTTGTTAAATTCGGAGTAGAGTCGCGGCGCTCGTTGTGCATGGTAAAATTCAATTTACCCACACTGCATATTTATATGGGTTAAAGAAATAAAAATTTCACTACCTGTTTCGAGTGCGAAATGTTTAAAGTACATGCATGCTCTATAATATTTTAATTGTTTTCAATGGGTTCGAAAATAAATTGAAAGTTAAAATATTTTATATATCAAGAATTTATTTAAATTATGAAATTATATATTATTTCATACGCACTTAAAAGAACGAGTCTTAGTATTAAAAAAGGAATTAAACTAAGCCTTAGATGCTTTTCTATAGGATTCCCTCTCTAAAGTCATAAATACAGCAGATTTTTAAGGAGAAAACCCACAACCAATGTTTTTTCACTGTAAAGACTTACGTGGTCATAATGAGGACTGGTGCCCAGTCAGTGTCTCACCATGACAATACACCTTGCATACTCTACCTACACATGCACAGCCGACAGTTGGTAAGAGGTAGTGCCATGCTCTATATGAGGCGGTAGTGCCATGCATAGTGCATGACACTACATCCTCCTGTGCAATTTAATTGGGCCGGCACGACCGGGGAGGTACCTCTCGCTGACTTGGTACTGCCGTAATGTGACACCTACGGTGTCGCGTTTCGTACAGTTTGTAAGTATCCGGTGGCCCATTGGGGGGGGTGAAAAAGAGGTTAAGTTAATTGGCATAATTATGCTGATGATCATTGGCTTCGGTAGTCATCGATTACTCCTTGGTCCCCCTATACTATTTAAAGGAAAATCTTTTGTGTATGAGTTACGCAAATATCTTATATATGTATTAGACAAATGTAATTTCATTTTTATAATAGGCTATTATGGAAAAATATTGCTTAAGATAATATTGTGTCACCATCGATAATAATACAACAATTAATAATTAATAACGAGCCATAACCAGAAGTTCGACAGAACTTGTCCGAAACTATAATGAGAGTTCCAAAAATATTCAGTTAATATTGGAACTAACGTACACATGTTACAGGAACTCGGAACAAGATTAATTACTATGTTAACAGTACGGTGCACATAGGTGGGACAAATCCGCCGCCCCGTTAAGAACAAAAAACATAAAACATTTGACAATATAATGGAGTGAGACTATTTTAAATAAGCTGTCAGCCGCTACTTTGTACGCGTTTAATCTTTGTTGTGGTAATCATTTGGATTTGGAGAATAATTTGATTTCTGCTATATTCATATGAAGCTCATAGAAGTGGCACTCTTGTAAAGCGAGAGTTGTTTCATTTTTATAGAACGGGGGGAAACCGTGCAATCGGAGCCTTTTAACGACTACCGACACACATTATCATCCACATACCTTACATCAACAGACCTTATTTTATGATGACGCTGGGAAACGCATTTATGCACCTTCACTGGTCCTTGGACCACCAAGTTCTCCTTGAACACACCAGTGTGGTGCTCGCGGCACATCACAGCGCCGAATACCCACAAGTACCACCGCGAGTGCCATCGCTGCCACCTTTGTTGAGGTACCCCGGAGCAAAAATCATTAGGCCACCTCGATGGCTAGTCAGCCCCCTAAGCGACTGATGCCACCTCAACAGGTGGGGTTGTTCCGCATCACAGGACAACCCAACCAACTTTAAGAAAGCGCAATGGGCCATATGCCCAAGCTACTTAGCCCCACCGCCGCGACAAGTCTTGAACCGTGGCGGGGAGACTTTCTGTCTACCTGTTTTTAATAAAGTATAACAATTTAATACAATACTAATCTATTTACTACTTCACAGTTGACTAAAGCTGAACAGTAGCAGGAATACAGCCTCGGTGCGGGGTGAGAGCCATGTGCCACATACACGAAAGAGTCTTGTAAAGCTTTTTACCAAACGGCACCTTTGTCGCCTGACGTGTGTTCCGCGTGATAAGGAACGTCGCTCCGTGCCAACATATTTTTTCCAGTAAATCCCATAAAAGGCGCGGTTAAATTCAGATGAATTTTATTTCCTTCCCAAAAGCCTTCGGTTATCACGTTGCAAGAGTCGGGGCGTTTAAAATTAAACACCATTAAATATACTCGCAGCCTATTCGGCACTTTATATAAACAAGTCCATAAATTAAGTGTGCCATTACTTCGTACAATGAGTCCGTTTAAATACATAGATGAGGGTTGACAGTGAAGTGGCATATTAAATTATGCGTAACGCGAAGGTAAAGAGGGATAATCTCACCAAGTTACGCTTCTTTATTGGACGCAGGCTGGATATTTTTTTGAAGAAATGTTTTATGTATGTCCGTATAATTTATGTGGTGGTTATTTATTTATGGCCTCAAACGTGGCTCAGTCTTAGCTTACGAATGGCTGCTTAGGCATGTACGAAAACAAGAGGAAATATTATTTATAACACAACCTTCCATCTTATCTATAGGATATTTTGTATTAATGTGAAATGTTACCTAGGGTTAACTGTTAGGTTCATTGCATTACGCTAGCATAAGGCAATATGTGAAATTAACAATTACAATGTTAGCAATGTTAACATTAGTGGGCAGAAAAGTTGAGCTAGGTAAATAATTAAATAAACCGCGATAAAATCCGTAAAAGTAGTTTTATTGTAAGGACTAACATTCGCGTAAACTTAAGACATCAATATGTATGCATTTTTTTTTCATATACATTAGAAGGTGCCACTTCATACCACCATAAAGTGCCACCTACGGTGTCGCGTTCCGTGTGGATTGGGAGGGGGGTGAAAAGGAGGGCAACGCGTCTGCATAATTATGCTGAAGTTCATGGGCGTCGGTTGTCAGATTCTGATAAGATGACGACACGATTCCCTTGGAATATAATATAATATACCCTATCGCACAAAATAGTATTTCGACAATGTATAAATGACCATAATAAATAAATAAATATAAAAACCATAATATAGGCCTTCAGATGATCAGAACAGAATGACGTAACTTGTGTCGATGAGACTATGTCAGGAGTATTTATTGCTTGAATGGGCGTTCGAGCAAAAAAAGTATTTTTGAAAATCGGTCCACAATTGAAGACAGTAGCGCAATAACACAACGACATACACGTCGAATTGTGAACCTCCTGAAAGTGATGAAAAAAGCATATCAAAGTTCAGTCTTATCTATTTAAAATAGCTATCTATTTTAATTTATCGCTATCACAAACCTTTGGCTAATATTTACAGCTAAATAAATAGTAAAGTGTGGTCAAATTTTAGAATGAAAAGATTCCAAAACCGCTCCGACGATCGAGGGTAACTAATAGCCAGTCGTAAAATAATTTAAAACTTCCAAGTTTTCACGATAAAATACTCGTAAATAACAATTTTACCGAAGGCCATAATTTTTGTGTGCGCTCATAATTTATATTATCAACGACAAACTAGCGCTGGTTTATCCATTACAAAACCGCAAATACATTTTACAATAGCTGTGCGCCGAATGTATGCTTTATTTCTTGATTTATTTATGCATATCATCGAAATATTGGAATTAATATAGGAGTAGGTTTGGTGTTTGTTTGTCTTACGTATGCCCATGAGTGGGCGAATATTCGTTGAAGACGAAGAAGGTACGGTATAATTTATATGCCACTTTATTGTTCTTCAATTGTGTCGTATTGTCAATCAACAGCAATAGGAGAATGTGGAACTAGAGAAATCTCCACAGAACAGAGAACACACATGGCTCTCTCATGTTATTACATATTAACACATTTATGCCGTCAAACCGTTATTTTTTGTCACTAATCAGAAGTCGGAGCTCTTTTAATAACTACAAATCCTCGCAGACATATACCTAATTGTTATGGAGAATGTGTTCTTCCCTCCAGTGAGATATCGGAAACAGACGACGCATGAAAGGCAATGGCTGTCACTGCGGGGTGGAATTATGTGAGCGATGTAGGTATATCCTCATTCGTGCCAGCCCAATTCGTATTTAATGCAGCATGTCAGTACCTCTACGAAAATAGAAATAAATATGAATAGACTACTCAACTGTGCTGACTAGTCTAAACAATTGTGTATGGAAATAACCACTTTAGAGGAAAGTCAATAAAATATTGTTGTTGCATACTTGGCTGTCGCGTATCGTATGCTTTCAGAGTAACCAGTAGCCCATTAGAGAGAAGGAAGAAAAGGGAATAGCCAATCTGTAAAGGAATTGGGAGGATACTTACAGCGATCAGTAGTGATTAGAAGACTGTTCGTTTGGCTCCCTAATATTATAAGAAACAAAAGAAATGCAATGTTAGTCCCTACGATATATACTAAAACAACAAACAATAGAATTGAAATAAACTTATTCAATTTTCAATACAAATAAAACAAAACAAATAAAACGCAAAATATAAATAGAAACGAAAAAATGTAAGATATGCAAGCGCAGTAATGCAATGTGTATACACCACGTTCGAAAACAATACAAAAATGTACTCGACGTAGTTAGGAGTTGGATATTTAAATTAGATTCACTCTGTATACACAACTGGATCCCGTAAAAGTATTAGCGTGTTCGTTAATGAAGACTAGTACAGGTGCGCCGGACAAATGACCGTTGGTAATATACGGGAAACTTCTGGAACATAAAATTCCATTACCACTGGGCTATGTGCGATTATTCCCAACTAAATTATCAAATTGTGTTTTATGAAAAAAGTTTTGCTAATTCGAACGCAGTAATTGAATGGTTGGTGCGGTAACGGCAGTTTAGAAACTAAGTAGAACATAGATAATGGTATACATGCAATGCGTGGGCACGTACGGGAAAAATACGTGCACATTGCACACACGCATGTACGTACGCATACCATAATGTGGCCGCCTCGTTTTCGTACAATGCTTCCTTGAGAAATTTATTAATTGCAATCGTTATATTACTTAGTCTATAAATAGCCATAAATAGTGTTAAAACTAAAAATAAAAATATTACATTTGAATTTGGAATCTGTTTTTCATATGATTGTACATTGTGATTTCTCATTTTGGCGCCAATGCGTTGTACAATGCTTTGCGATATTAAAATGGAGTGGGGTGGTAAAGGGAACAGAATCGCTGTGATTGCATTACACAAAGTAGGTATAGAGACACGTGCAATTTTCAAAATTCTCCATAAACTTGTTAATTTTTTTCGGGCTTGGCCCGCCACTCTTTCCCACCCACGCAACTCCTGTATCGCCAGGATCGACAGCGCCGACCATTGATGACCCGATCATTATAATCACAGGGAACCATTAGGCACATATTTGTGTACCGGGCTATTAGTAGATACATTCTTGTGGTAGGGAAAGGTCTGGCCGTCCACGTAGCATTCCTATGAATAAGGCTGTTGAAGCAGTAAGGGTTGTCCGAAGCAGTTGTCCGATAGCAAAAGATTTTGTCTCGGGAAATGAAAAACACCTAAACCATAAAGTTATAAATGTTATTTCTATTATAAAAAAATGTTTTCTGAAAAAATATTTATGACAAGATTAGGTATATTTTGTTTGAGCATTATGTTATAAACATATTATTCCCTGCTGGACCCTAAATTTTGTAATTCTCACTACTCAAACTGAGACAATAATTCTTTAACAGCAGATACCTCAAAGTTTGATGAAAATAATAATAATGGCTATCTCTATAGAGACCAAACAACTGAATAGGGCGTAATAAATGTATAAATATTTGCACAGACACAAGTGTACTCTCCATTCGTTCATTATCCTATTCCGCTGAGCTGGCAATCCGTCACTGCCGGAAAGAGATTGCTTAACGCGCTCTCCGAAGACGGGGATATAACATCGTCAACTTCCTGACTCCGGCCTGTTATTATAAATTGAAAAATCCTATAAATATTTTTGTAATGATTCACTAGGGTTTTGAACCCAGGACCTCACGTCTGTGGCTTAGCACGTTTAACTACATGCTGAGAAAATTTCAACCGTTACAATATACGGAATCTCTAGTATTCAGGGTTCACATGTTTTAGATTTCAGTAAGTCATTTTTTTAAAACAAATCAAAATTATTAGTCCAATATACTTATTATTTTTAGTTATGTTATTATTGTGAGTAGAAATCAGAAAATTACATGTAGCCTTCTCGTATTGCCGAGCGCAGAGTCTAAATTATTCAAATATATTCAACGGTTTCTGAGAAATGGATGTAGATACAAGAATATCTATAGTAGAGGTTTAACAATGCTTCCTACATTTGTTGCATTGTACCCGTGGCTAGAGAAATACAATATTGGACACTGGAATGATAATAATATATATAAAATTGTATTGGATTGTAGAATTTGTATTTCAATTAATTAGAGCCTAGATGTAAAATATAATTATATTATTTTAACCAACATTACTACTTTTACAATGATCCCTTTGAAGTCTAGTTTAGATATTTATGATTCCCACAGATCATAGTATGCCATAAGGAAATGATTTCCATCGTTTCTTTTCAAATCAGGACTATAGTTGAATCGGCGCGGTTTAACTTAATTTCTAAGCTTCAAATACTCAGTCTTATATATTTATATTTTGAATAAAAATACCTTTATTTTAATTTCAAACACTCCTTGCTTTTATTTGTACTATTAAGTTTTTTTTTTTGTGAATTTCGTAACACAGGTGGAAGCTATCGTTTTGTTTATTTATTAATTAAAGCTGTTTGATTACATTGGTAATCGAACAGCTTTAATTCTAAACCTAATTTGTAAAATGGGTCATCGTTATTTTTCAATCTTTTTAGTCTACTATTCATTATAATAATATTCTATCATTGAAGGACGGTACACTAGTCTCATGTAATGTCGATCGCTTGCAACAAGATTGTTAAATCATTTTTTTTAATAATACAGGGGGACAAACGAGCTATTGGTTGCTTTCAACGTCTAAAACACCCATGAACATCAGCATAATTATTCCGATGCATTGCCCCCTTCTTGACGGGCCCCCCTTAACGGGCCACCGGCTACTCACAAATCGCACAAACCGCGACACCGTGGGTGTCACTTTGCGGCGGTATCAAGTGAGCGAGAGGTACCTCCCCGATCGCGCCAGCCCTATTCCATAGCATGGGAGGATATAGTGTCAACCATCATGCATGACACTACCGCCCCCTATGCAGCGTGGCACAATCTCTTACAGTTGTCTTGAGCTCTAAAAATACTAGAATCGTAAACATTTATGTTCTTGAAAACCTGTAGAAAATGCGTTGATATTTTAACAACATTACAAAGCAAAATAAACCGCGGAACACGAGAACTATTGTCATAGAACGACTATTGAAATTACTCAACTGCTGTATCCATTGTATGTACACGGAATGGGTCAGATTACACCGAAATAACTTCGATATCTTGTTCCACAAAGCGTTTATATTGTAATCAATAGTATGGAACTAACTTGTACACTCGTAGGGTTAGTTCATACTCCCCACCATGGTTCAAGCCTTGTCGTGGCGGTGGGGCTTAAATTTAAATTGAACCCAGGTGGATCTCTGCACCCCTCTTATAAGAAGAGGGGGCTAAAAGATCAGGAGGAGGAATCGCTCTCGGCACCTCTCATATAAGAAGAGGGGACCTAAAAGCAACAGGAGGTGGCGCTTTTGCGCACATGGCAAGGGGTGAGGATGGGATCCCCGGCCTATTGCACTGTCTCAAATTCGGTGGAGTTGTCCTGTAGTGCTGGGCAACCCCATCTGTGGAGGTTGAGTTGGCCCCTTAGGGGGCTGACCAGCCGTCGAGGTGCCCTGATGATTGTTGTTCCAGGGCACCTCACCTAGGTCGGCACTGATGGCACTCGCGGGGGTTTTTGTGATTATTCGTCACTATCATGTGCCGCGAGTCCCACACAACACTGGATCCCATCCAAGGCCGGTGAAATGGTTAATTCATGCTAGTTGTATGGCAAGTCACGAACTGGTCAGACGTCTTGCGCTTCCATTGAGGGTCTATGTACGTAGGCATTTTCGAGTTGTTATTGAGGTCGGAGTTACTATAATTACTTATTGTGTGATTTGATTTTTTTATGTACGTCCTTTGGTGTATATAGGTATTCATTTTAACACCTAAATCTAGTCTTAGTAAGTGGTCAACCACTTAGTCTTCAAAGAAAGATGGCTAGCTCAGTAGAAGAGGTGCGGGCTTACCGCCTTTTCAGGAGGGCTTAACTGCACAGAAGTCGAATACAATGACGACTGAGCAGTTGAATATTTTAGAAGGGAGCATTGTCAAGCTACTAGGAAATCTAGTGTAGAGATGTACAATGATCCGTACCGCGGGCAAAGGGTAGAAGTGCAGCAAAGGTGCTATGTGCAACTTATGCCGCCTCCCTGGATGGGGCCCGGGGTCAGGATGGAAACCTAACTACTTCGTACGGTCCTGAAGTTGGAGATAGCTGATCTAGGTTGCTGGATCAGCCTAGTTTGTGGAGAAGTCCGGCCCCTCGGGAGGAGCTGCCCAGTCGCCGAGGTGCTCTGTAGCTGATGGATCCAGGGTACCTCAGTATAGACGGCCGATGGTATCCACGGGGCTTTAGTGGGTATTCAGTAAAGCCGCGAGCGAGTCTCACACACCCTTCGAATCTCACCCAGGTCCGGTGGCAGTGAGTACATACATTTCTGGAAACCAAAAAAAAAAAAAAAAGATTTAACTCATACTGGCACCGAAACATAGTGTTGCGTCAGTTTTGTTAAGTAAGACTCGAATCGACGCGCAACGAGATTTTGTCAACGCGACGCTCGCCCACCCGCAATTAGGTTTTCTCAACTAAAACACACAGCGATGCGCAACGTAGTTTTGTCAACTACAATGCATACCGACGCGCAATGAGGTTTTCTCAATTTACACGCGCAACGATGATCTGTCAACTTAGATTTTAGTCTCACGCTCACAGTCAGCGCTCATAGCTCAGCGCATTGTTTGTCAGCGCTGAGGCTCAGCGTGGCTCGTTTTAGTATCGTACTGACCGCCTTACCGTACAAACGACGACAAAATGCAGAGTGTATTAATTATTACTGCTTTGTACTATGTATACCAAAAAAATAAAAACCGGCGACAACGAATGCTCCACGTTCATCCATTGATTGAGCAGAGGCCCGTTGCAGGAGAGTTTGTCTTGTTATATGGCACTTTGAGGGCTGACGAAAGTAAAATTTCTTTAATTACTTTCGAATGTCAACTAGAACTTTTGACGAACTTCTGGCAAAGATAAGGATGAACTGGTCCATTGCAGCTTACGAATCGTGCCTATACCACCGATTGAACGACTAATGGTAACTTTAAGGTAAGAAAACAACATAGGTACTTATTATTGTTTTATTTCATATTATAGGTAAGACAAAAAAAATAACACAAATGACATATTATTAGTAATAAAACATAATATAATTATTCATCAGTACGTCTAGCTGTTTCATAACCAGAGTAACCTGGATTTGTATCGATTCGCCATGACTGTACACGCTGACGACGTCCGCTCCGCTTGACACTAAAACGATCATTGAACGCAGAGGCGCTCGTGCGATCGTCAGCGCCAACAGCTACGCGCGGCCGATGCGCGACGCGTACTGACGCGTAGCCATCAGGGCTGACCACCGTGCGCGCTGATAGCTACGCATCACCAAAAAACGCTTCCCAAAAGTTCATATATCTCGGCCATCAGCGCTGACGGTGCGCGTGCCGTCGGCGTGAGACTAAAATCAGCCTTAGAGGCGCACCGACGCGCAACAATGTTTTGTCAACTTAGACTCGCGCCGACGCGCAACAAATTTTTTGTCAACTTAGACGCGCGCCGACGTGCAACAATGCTTTGTGAACTTAGATGCACGCCGTTGCATAGCGAGATTATCGATTTCAACTACAACAAACGCCGACGTGCACGGGAAACCGTGCTTTTTTGTACGGGAGAGGAGGAAAGTCTTCAAAAAGACACCGTCAAGTTGTAGCTGGCCGGTAGTGTGGGTTGTATTGTGTGTGTGGTTGGTTGGTATTTTTACCCACTAAATACCTCCTCTCACTATAAGTACTAAGCGCCACGGAACGGTGTTAGCATTATTACATGGTGCTAGTAATCCTCCTAATCGCTAGACTCTATACGATTACTCTTCTGATCTTTCTTCTCCCTTCATTGCAATTAAGATCTCTCTTACATACCCCGACATAGCTGTCCAGTTGCCATTAGAGAACAACGTCCAGGGAACGACGTCGTCCGGGCTTTTAGGCATTCCCTTCTCATTCTGCCAATGACAATCAAAAAAGGTATGCTCGGCGGAGTCTGTATCACCAGGACGGTACTCACAGTCAGGAAGGCTACGGATACCACGGTTTAATTACGGTTTAAATAGGCATTAAAGTATTAGTGTCCAGTTAAGAATTCTGTGAGGTTATTCCAGCTCTCGGTGCCGTCACAAAACCCAGTATCTAACTCCACCAAGAAGGATAAAGGTCCAGCGGCTAGTCTCCGTGGATCCCCAGCGCTCCAGCAAGATATTTTTGGGACCTACGACTCTTTATGAGTTGATCTACGATATGAGCTCGGAGAGGAGTCGAGAACCATCTCTGTGCTGTGAGTACCACCATCTCAGTCTACGCAGTGACTAATGTTAAACGGTGTTCACTAAGCAATGCTTCAATTTTGGACACGAAAGGCTAGCAATTGCCTGCCCTTCCCTATAGCTACGCGCAAGGATCAACGCTGCAATTTTACCAACAAACCCCTCCATCAATACCTCACTTGGTAAGTTCAGGCGCAGAAGTGCATCGTAGAGAACCATCCAAAGCTCAGGTCTACGTACCGAACCTTGAGCTGCTTTTCCACTGAGCCTCTTTATTATCACCCCCGTAGTAGTCTAATATAGTAAGAAGCGATCACATAAGTAATCATTTATAATTCGCATGAGATATTCCGATAGACCAAATTTCCGAAGCACGCCTATTAAAAGCGTTTTGACTTCAAACGTCACCTTTGTACACACTAGTCTATTACGATGGTTGCCCGTCCTGGCTTGTTTAGCAAAGGAGTGCGCCTCGGAAATTGCACCTTTTGTAACTGTAACCTCATCTGGTGGCCGGTGTTTGACTCGTTACTGGTTAGTGTCTGTGCTAGCATATTGTTATTGTATTGTTATCATTACCAATTTCAATTTTCATAAAGGAAAAACAGATGAATAAAATAAGATAATATAATGTGTGTAGTGCCAGCCAATGAATCGCACTTGCACATCGAGGTTTCTGTTCTAACGGGCATTACAACTTAGATAATTTAAACAGGTATAAGGTAAGGCGGTCGGCCGGCATGAAAGAGATTACAAACTTATGCAAAAGTTTTTTTTAAGTGACATAATTTATCATCACCAACTTGTAGTATGTTATGTTATTATATATTGGTTACTATTCTAAGCTGACTTAACCATATTGTGATGTACATACATCAAATAAATAATAAATAATAAATTTCAACTGCATAGCTATCCACCACGAGAAGCAGACGGACGTCGAAGTCTTAGTAATACGGTCCCGTTTTTGCTCTTTAGGTAAGGAACCTTAAAAAATGGTAAAGATGTCATTTGAGGTGTGCTGACACAAGTAAAGATGTAATTCAAAAGTAAGTATAATTCATTATTACCAAGTGGAAAATATAATATAACAAGTAGTATATATTTAAATTAAGTCCGCCTTCACTTCAGCTTTTTAACTTAAAGGAAGTTGAAATTTATACTTTTTGCCAAGTTTTTACGGTTCCTGAATATTAAGTTGTTTTTTAAAGAACTTTTCAACCTTATCCAGAATAAACATCTGTATCTGGGTAGCCGTGACGTACAACATTGTTCGTGTCTCGGTAGTATTTTAGTTGCTGGTCTATCATAAATTGTCTGGACGTCCGATATTTCAGCGTGGATTTCGACCCCTCATCAATCTCTGCCAGTTACTTTTGTCAAGAACTGCCACTGTTGTAATTTATTCCTAAAAGTTGCTTCGTATTTATACAATATACAAAAAATTACGTCGTCGTCTTGTCCTACTTATTTGATTTTTGTTTATGTATAGAAAATAAAAGCATATATTAGGAAAGATAAGCTCGTTAAAGTAGATACAGGCTGTGTGACCGAGAATATAATATGCTAATAACATGAAGCTGAAGAATTCATTTGTTTATTTGAACACGCTAAGCACAGGAAGTACTGTCCCGGATTATTCTTGTGTTGAATAGTCTATTTATAGATGAAGGCTATAAGGTTATATAGATAAAGGCTAATAGGACCGGGGGGAGATAATGTTACAGTAATATTAATAATCAGTGGGCTTATCACACCACGTTAGCCTGGTCATTGTCATGGAATACATTTAATATTTTGTATAAATTATAGAAATTGTATATATTTAAGATTTTTGTGTTGACATGCAATACATAGATAAACATCCATGACCTGGGACGGATTTAAACCCACAACCACTGGATGTAACAAGATCGTCATATCCGTTTACGTTCTCAAACACAAAGTTTTAGTTAGATTGAGGAGTGAAGTCCATGTTTTAAAAGATTATTTTTGATAATAAATTATTGGAATTAACGAGAAATATTGATCGACCATGACCGAGTGGGAAGTTGATTTTTATTTATAAAGTGGTCTCGAAGTGGAAGTGGTCAAAAAAGTAGTTTAGTTTCATGCCATGCTGCATTGCGGAAGTGGTCCGGCACGAATGGGGATGTAGGAGGGGGAGCGGAAGAAACCGTAATGGGATAATCTCAGTGTCCCTTTATACTTTTTTCGCGATATTTTTTTTTTCTTTATAAGTGATTTGTAAGTAGCCGTTGAGCCATTGGAGAGGAGAATAGCAGTGCAACATATCGGTATAGTAATTATGCGGATGCTTATGAGCGGCGGTGGTTACCAACATTCTCCAACTGTTTTGTCCTC
>JAFELO010000788.1:468931-506125 GCA_017140195.1 Eumaeus atala
GAACGGCATATTTTATTTTTATTATTATTATTATTTTCTGTAGTCTCCATGCATTTTATATAGACCCGCCGCACTCGGTAGACGCCAGACCGCCACACGCTACAAATCGTCTCGGCTCGCTTCTGTTGACACTTATCGGCCACTAAGCGCCTACACAAAACGCCGCCTCATACCACTAGCGCTATCCTTGACCCCTCTTACCATTATCTCAGTGGAACTGTCGAATGCAACCCTTTACTATTAATAAAAATAAATAAGGTAACTGTAATAAAATGGGCAGAGCACGTGTCTCACAGAACCGGTATCTGTTGCATACTGCAACTCATAACGCAGTTTGTATTTTGATTTGACTATGTTTATAACTGAGACTTACGCAGAAGGAAGCGCCCAGCAATCTTCTCTACTTAAATTCCCTGCTTTTCACTTTCAGTAGCCTCACGGAGCATCATGGGGGATCTGTAATCTTCCGCAAGGATTTGTGCTTTATCAAATCTAAGGTAATAACAGGGGGAACCTCAGTGTGTTCACAGGCTGTTGATTTTTTAACGCGACTGTGCTTAGCGTCTGTTATATGTTCTTTGACGCGAGTTTTGATGTATCTTTTTGTTTGTCCTAGATAAGAGAGACCACAGTCACAATCAAGTTTAAATGCAGGAGTATCTGCTACTTCCCTGGTGGTAAAAATTGACTGATCTCTTGAGCACCTTCAAATAAGTTCTTATTGAAGATCGCTTCAGGTTGTAGCCAATTTTGTCAGTGAACCCTTTTATGGAACCTTCGTGTTTTGGTGTATTTTGGAGGGCAACGGTCCCAAAATCTTCCATGAAAATATCTACGATAACGGGGAACCTTGGTAGGTAGGTACTTGCTTGTAGAATCGATTAGTCCACAGCATGTAACCAGAAGTGAGATAATGTTGCAGCATTTCGGCGTATTCCAATGGTCATTATCTATTCAATATCTTGAGACAATTTACTTTCATCACCACTACTACTTTACAACTTTTTTTATCCCCGTTCCGCTCAAAGAATAACATATTTTAAAATAACAATACCTACAACAGACCCCTTACGCTTCTTGTAATAATATTTGCAAGACAGTTTAATGATTTATTATTTTTCTTCAATCATTTACTAAAAATGGCATTTAACAGCAGGAATACCCTTTTCGACAAACAATCTAACGCTAATTTATTAAGACATAAAGCACAGGACGTAACCCACAAAATGTATACTTTCTCAAAACAGAACCTCCACATGAAGTCTCTTCTTCTGCATTCAAGTCTTATCCCGTTTCCATATCAGATGTCATCGTCGTCGGCATTTAACTACTGCAAACTCAGAAGGATAATCTGGCTCGAACCTAAATTAAGTGGAATTTGAATACAAAAATGAGCGTTCCCTAATGTTGTTTCCTTCACCACACTAAAAATGTATGTATATTTTTACCCAACACTAAAAAAAGAAGAAGAAGAAGAAAAGGTAGTTAGAAAACTCATTGGTTCACGCCGATACACGAATCTGGACCAACCGAATGAAATGTTAACCACTAAGCCTAACCTAACCTAATCTCCATAAGAATAGACCCCATATAGCGTAAAATAATTCGTTATCAAAATTGATTTTATTAACAATGATGAAGTTATTATGAATAAATTGCTGTCTGTCGAAGACACGTTTTTGCATAAGTTAACGAACTGTTGCCTAAACTTTACGCTTAGGCGAAGTTTGATTGGGATCAGCATCTCTCACCTGGAATTTGAACTAGCGAAGATAATTTTCACTTTGGAGTTCTGTGATAATAACCTTTGAATTTTATGATATCTTATTCATAAGTTTTTGTTTTTCTAAAATTGAATTTATGACGTTACGAAAATAGGTTTTGAAGACTTTTAATAACATCTATTTGTTCAGTCAAATTTAAATAAGTTACAAAAAAATGCTATTTTAAGAGTCTAGAAGTATTTTTAAGAGGTAGTGCTGCAGTTCACCCAAATAGGCCTCGTACCTTTCGCTCAAATGACTAGAGAGTGTCATTTTTGCTGTGGTGTTTCATGTTGTTAATGAATTCCTGGTATACTATAGGACTGAAGCAGAGAAGAAGGGCAACATTATAAAACCTATATTTGGAATGTAAACTGTAGTTAATAAGGACTATTATCCCCAGCTCTCACTCGACTCTATTAAAGTAGATAAAATAAATATATATATAAAATATTAGAGCCTGAGATGTTCACAACAGTCCTAGACCTGACGGCATAGCACCTTTGCTTATCATAAAAAGCTAGCAAGGCTCTGACATTGCCTATATTTATAATCTTTAACAAATAATTTTTATCATCCATATTTCCCGATCTATGGAGGAAGCAAATATAATCCAAATTCATAAAAAGGGTGATAAAATGAGTGTCCTAAATTGCAGACCCATTTCTATTTCGAATATATTCTCTAAGGTCCTGGTACGTGTCGTTCATCCGGTTTTCTATTGCCAAACTTTGTTTAAAATAGAACAACATGGTTTTTGTAGCAGTAGATCAACAGTTACAAACCTTATAAGTTATACCAATTACCTTGCCCAGTGTATCGATGAGGAATTTCAAATGGATTCAATTTACACGGATTTCTTAAGTGCCTTCGATGAGGTTAATCATAAGCTTCCTATCAGAAAACTCAGCAACTATGGAGTGCAAGGCAGACTGCTTCAATGGCTTCAATCATATCTCCAGAAAAGAACTCAAAGAGTAACTGCTGATGGCTTCATCTCTAGGTGTTATGAAGCCGTCACAGGTGTCCCTCATGGATCACACTTGGGTCCTGCTCTCTTTCTCATGCTTATAACTTATCTTACAGAAAACCTACATTACACTAGCTGTGCTATATTTGCCGATGACTGTAAGTTATATCGAGTGGTAAGAAATGTTGACGATACAAAATTAATAGTGAGAGATCTGACCTCGGTTTTCCAATGGTATGTACAAAATGGAACTGAATATCAATAAACGAAGTTATATTACATTTACGAGAAAATGAAATAAATTAAATGCAACATACACAATGACATTTCTTCGATTATCGAAAATCTTCACTGGACATATTGATAGCATAGCAAAATACTATGCAAATAGCTGGTTTTATAAAGCAAAACTTTCACGAATTGACGAACGTAAGCACGTTGATCTTTCTCTATAAAATGCTGGTCCGGAGTATAATAGAATATGCCTCTTCTATTTGGAACCCCGTGGCTCATGTGGCCAGATTAGAAAGTGTACAAAGTAAATTTACGAGATATTTAGCCCATAGAGATAAACAATGTCAACTTACGCTTGACTATGATTCAGGACTTAATAATTTTAAGCTTCAGTCATTGAAGGCGCGACGCGTAGCTACGGACGCAATTACATTGTTTACTATTGCAAGTGGAATCATGTCAGCACCCGACACCCTCGGTCTTATGTGCATAAATGTACCGCGAATAAGTCTCAGATTTCCAGTCGCAAAAATATTTTCTAATAACTTAACACGCACAAATGTGGGTAGGATTTCACCCATGACCCATTGACAGCTCACTAAAATGATCTACATGCAAAAACTAACGCAAACATCTTTAACGAAAAACTAACAAATTTAAAAAAAGAATGAGAACGATTATTTAAACATTTTATTTTATTTTGAAACCTTATTGTGATATTTGACATCTTTTCCTGGGTATCTTGGCATCTTGGTGGTTTGACTTTCATTTTTATTTACTAATTTATTATTGCGACATCTGTTTGTGTATTCCTGAATAATCTTTTATTTACATTATTAATTCTATTTTTCCTTATTTATTTAATTCACATTTTGATGTCTTAAGTTTATGCGATTGTTACATATTACAATAAAACTACTTTTACGGATTATATCGCAGATTATGGCAGTGGTCAACTTCAGCATGCTTTTGTAACACGTTGATGTTTCATATCGATTATTTCGTTTTCATATCGAGTCCACAGTCACAATTAAGCTTGTACACTCCTGCATCTTGTAGAAAGATATGGCATTTCACTGATGGTAAGAACTGACTAACCTTCTTTGGCAGCTTAAAATGAGTTTTTCTTGAAGCTTTTTTCACTTGAGAGTATAGCCAATTTTATCAGACACCCCTTTTAATTATGGTAACAATGCAGGTAAGCGCTCGACGGTGGGTGGTCTCACTCGGCCTCTGTGGAGCAGACGGGGATCTCGAAGCTTGTTGTCTCGCGTTCCATTTTATCAATTACATAGACACATTAAGTACGCGTAAACAATCTAAATATAACATATGCAAAAACAAACAAATTTAAAAATTCGAAATATTAAACGAACAACGTTTGTAACTGATTCCTTCCAAGTATGATCCGTGAGGCTATTGAAATTAAAAACCGTCTAAATTTCAATAGTGAGGATGGCAGCATTCTTTCCTCCGCTTGGGACTCAGTTGTAAATATAATCAAATCAAAAAGTAAACACAACACGTCAAGTAATTTGCAGATATGTTACGTACTTTTATTAATATTACAAATGTAAACTTGACCATGAAAATAGTGTAAATTGGAATAATTAATTTATAATTGTTGTTGGTGAATCGATAAAATAAAAAGTATAGACGTCTATGGGTGTCGATAGTTATAAAAGGTAGAGGTTAAAGTTCAAATAGGTAACCCTGCCTGTGTCGCGAGCACGTACAAACATATATTTTTTAATGAAATATGGTTACATATAATCAGAGACTCGAACTAAGACAAAATCTACATTTCACCCGCTAATGACTACAATCGTGGGTAAAAGTTCGCACGATTACCATGAGATCAATCCCGCAATTATTCTACGCTGACAACGTCGCTGGCTACAACTTATTCATAATAGTAAAAATAATGTATTTGTTGTAGCAGTAAAAAAACTAAATAAGACTACATTTGTTTATAGAAGCCTGATCATATATTAATGTCGTCCTAGCCGAATTTCTCAAAGTCAAAAGTGTTTGAGGTCTAAGAAAAACGCAAAAAATATATAATTTTTTACTTTTAATAGCCCGAGCTACATCAAAATCTAAAATCGTACAGTTTAGTTCACATAAAATTACGTCTTTTGTAACATATTCAATGTAAAAAGGCAACAGCGATTCGAAAGGTTCCATCCCTTGTTTATCCTCAATCTCAAGCACTAAGTGATAAATCGTTTATTTTCACAAACAAGTAACAGAAACTTCTTCAAAGAAACGCTATTTTATAATGTGAATGTAGGCTGACATAATCTTTAGGATGAAATAAAGATTTAAAAAAAAAATGTGAATTTTTCCGATTACTTTTATACCGAATACTCTTTCGAATTTGATTTTCCAGTTTCCTGTAATGTTATGATAATAAATAAGCAGTTCACCTTCGTTCGCGTTTTTTTTTTACAAAATAGGGGGATAAACGAGAAATCGGAGCCATTTAATGACTACCGACGAACAGCCCATGAACATCAGCATAATTATGCCGATGCGTTGCCCTCCTATTCACTCCCCGGCCCATTGAGGGGGGGGGGACAATGGGCAGTCTCGTATTCTATTCTTTTACAGTTTAGCTGATCTTCCATGGTTTTACATCAAATTTGACCAGATACTCCAGACCTTTAATTTCATATACCTTATCATACTGAAATTTTTTGTCGAGGTGTCTAGTCCTTTAACACACGTTGAAAAAAGGTTCAACATTAGTTGTTCTAATTTTCAAGTTTTCAAAATGAATTATATGATTCTCCCTATATGATTCACCAAATTAATATGCTATACAACAAAAAATACTTCACTCAAATCAATCAATTAGTTATTGAGATTATCGTGTACAAGTAGAGAAATTATTTTCTTCAAATTGCTACTCTACTACTGTTCCCTTATCACCTTATCCATCTAGCATTTACTTTTTTCTTTTAAAATTTAATGTTACATTGTGACACACTTTTCCACTTTTTTACAAATATAGTACAGATACAGATTTTGGGTACCAGCATTCATTACCATATAATCAATAATCTTATTATAAACTACTCCACGTTACCCCAGAGAATTGCAGAATATTTTGCCGATCAAGTTCACATTATACAGAAGAAGAAGATGGAAAGAGCGAAGCTTGGATGATCAGTACGTGGCGTTCGGATCTGGCGGTCTTCTTGTAAAAATTATTTTTAGTTTTCATTAAAATTTAATATACAAAGGTAGAATAATGTAATAATAACTTCACTTCTGTTCGATAACATTATATACAAGACTCTCGTGTCACAATGTTACTTTAAGTTACGTTTCGGAGGGACGAAACTACATTACCGAACTTTACCAAATTTCATATGCATAGTCAGCAGGTTTGAGAATCGGCTACTATCTATTTTCATACCCCTACTTGAAACCTATAAATAATGTATATGGCAGAACACCTTTAGTCAGCTAGTAGTTTATATAATTTTTCGCTTAGTCGAATTGGTGAATTCCTGAAAGCGAAAGCGAAAATAATTTTACGTGGACGTAGCGACGATAATTTTCGGTGTAAAGTTAGAGACGTTCTAAATAAGTTCTTCTACTCCATTTTTCAATACTTTATACGTACCTGTGTTTCAATAATTAAATTTGAAATAAATCCGTTAAATTATTGAAACTATTCCTTTGCGGGGGATGAAAACTTTATGATATCTTTTTTTTAAGCATAATGGGACAAACCGGCAATGCAAAATACAAACCGCACGAAACGCGGCACCGTAGGTGTCATTTTAGGGTGGTATTATGTGAGCAAGAGGCACCCTTCAGGTCGTGGCGGTCCAATTCCGGTGCACAGGATGATATAGTGTCAGGTCTTCCTATGCAGCATGGCGTTTACTCTTCTTCCTTTTCTCTCTTATTATAATACCATTTATTTTAATGATGCATACTACTCGACTAATTACCGTTCTTGCCGGATTCATTTAAAAATTAAATTTGGTTGAAAAGTGTAGTGCACTGCCTCATACCAGATTAATTTGCTTAAAATTTCAGCACATAATTAATTTTGTTGTCAACCTTCATGAATATGATATTAGTTTGGCTTCGCCATGGGGTTAAGAGTACTCTATAAAATACCAAGATTTTATTATGGTTTAATTAATAGTAATTCTTTGTTAATTTTGACCTGTTAATCATAAAAACAACATTTATGTAAACTTTTTGGTCACAGTCCAACCGGTCCAGGATGAGCCGGTGACATGTATCGGACTCAGGAACATGATGTACCACTACCGACCAAAAACAAATGCGGGAGCGTCCGGCAGCCGAACTCATTTACGCGCCTTCACCGGCCCTGGGTGGAGTCCAGAGTTCGGGTCGAGTGAGGGGCTCGGAGCACATTATAGTGCTCGTCGTCTTACGGCATCGTCATAAAGCACATGCTTCGTTCGTTCGAAAAGACACATCAGTGCTTCTCAAACTTTTGGCCGTTTGCCTGCTTTAGTTGCGGAGTCTTACACTCGGACGTTCCAGTCTATAGTATGTGTAAAGACCGGTTCGATTTTGTTTGTGCGAGTGTCCCATCTCTTTCACTAGCTCCTACCTCAACAATGGCTAATCAAATAGGCACAGTGCTCGAACAACTGAACCATATAAATCAGCGGCTGGCTCCACTAACGGCCTTGATGGAAGACATCAAATCAATTAAATCGTGTGTCAATAGTTTGTATTCGCCACTGGAAATGGCACACGAGTCAATTAACAAGTTTTCTGGCACTATTAAATCTCTAGAATTAAGGGTGGCTACGGCTGAAGAGATGGCGGACGAAGTGCCGAGCCTGCGGGTGGAAATAGCTGAGCTAAATCAAGAACTGGAGAACAGGGATCAGTGGGCTAGATCTAATAATATTGAAAGAAAGGGGATAAAATAATGAAGATCTCTACGAACTGACACAGAGGATAGGCGACAAGTGTAATTTTCTTTAAAAAAAAAAAAGGGAAAGAGAAATTAATTACATTGCCGCACGTTGAGAAACCGATCATTTTATCTTTTAACAACCGATATACCAAAGAAAATCAAGTCGCATCGTCGCGTAAAATTAAAATTAATCTTTTAATGTCAGAGTTAGGATTTTCAAGTTCTGGATGTTACTACCTAAACGATACTAACCTAACTCAACGGAACAAGGGATTACTACGCAAGGCTAAATCTTTGGCAGAGGAAAATACTTTTAAATGTATCTGGGTCAAACATTGTAAAATTATTGCAAGAAAGTCCGATTCGTTTCCCATATTTTTTATAAGATGGGAAAACGACCTCGCAAAAATTGTATAATTATTATTTCCACGTATGTAAATTTAATACGAACGCTAAGAACATCTTTTTAAGTAATAACTTTTTTGTTACACGAAGTAACGGCGCAAAGGTTGAGAGCCACCATTCGTCGATCAGTGCAAAACATTTTAGAAAAATTTCATTGTGCTGCTGAGATAAGCCTCTAATGAAATGTTCATCCGTATGTGCGCACCCACGAACGAGCACCGCAACCAATATTGTTTGCGAGCTACCCAATTCAAGTTAAGTGTGCCATATGCATACAACCCTTCGAAACTATTTTAAATTTACCCTACAGTTAATTCGAAGGTCTGTTATTTATTGTTTCTGCGTAAAATTGTAATATCGACGATAAATATAATTATATAAAACATCCACTAAACCAAACAAAATTAACAACATACAAATCACAGAAACTTATCCTTTTAGTGTTTAACTACACTTTAGTAAGCTTCGGTATTCAATTTTATAGCATAATGTTACGTACAGGTGATTACTACAGTGATATTTTAAAAAAATGAGAGTCTATAACTTAATTAATATCAACTGGAATGGTGACACTAAGTATTAGCAGCACAGGGGAATAGTAGGCGAATCGCAAGTAATATTCTTTGACACTTTGGCTGGGTGCAACCTTAGTCAGCATAACTTGAATAGAAACACTAGCCATAGAATTCTAGATTATGTTCTGTGTAACAAATGCGTGTGTGTGAAGGCGTGTAACGATCCTTTCGTACCAGAGGACTCTCACCATAAGTCATTAAATATAACTTTGAACTGTGCCCAGGAGGATGACCTTGAAACAAAACGTAAATTAAAGTATTTTTATAACAAATCCGACTACGAGGCTATATTTTTATCATTAAATGAGATAGACTGGGACCTGGACCTGAATAATACGGCTCTTTATAGAGCCTTCGATAATTTTTTAAAATGATTATTATTATTATTATATATAATATATAAAAATTTATCGATAAACGATTATTTATATAATATAATAGATAGACACGTCCCTCACAAAATAATTACCCCCATCTCATTTCCACCATGGTACAGCTGTTAGCTTATAAAACTACTGAAGGGAAAATACAAATATAATAAAAAATATCAGATTTATGGTAACATAGCTGACCATGATACGTTTTGCCTCCTTCGGAGTAGGGCTGAGCAAATGGAACAAGAGTGCTATAATACCTATATAATACGCTCTGAAGACGCAATAATTGAGCACCCAAAAATGTTTTGGCCTTTCGTAAAGTCAAATAAAAAGTGATCTTATTCACTTCCGTCAACATTGTACTATAACAAGCAGTCTGCAGATACTGGCGATTGGGTTTGTATTTTTTTAGACCGTAGTTCCAGTTTTAAAATTATTGAAGTCTTTAGATTTAGCGAAGGGTGCCGGACCAGACCAGATCGAACCCATATTTGCCATTAAATGCTCAAAACCACTACCTACTATGTATATATTCAAGCGTTCAATCACTGAAGGTTTCGTGCCTCAAATTTGGAAATCTGCATTTGTTACCCAAATACACATAACTGGTAGCAAAAACGATATCAAGAACTAAAGACCTATATCGAAGTTGTGCCTTTTTGCTAAAATATTTGAACATATAGTATATTCTCATGTTTATTCTTCGCTGTCATCATTTTCTATTCCAGACCAGCATGGATTTTTAAGGATGCGTTCAACTTCATCCAAACTATTATCTTTCACAGACTATGTTACATAGAGCATGTATTTTGGCCTACAAGTTGATGTTTCACGGATTACAGCAAAGCATTTGATAGTATTGATCATCAAGTATTCATGCAAAAGCTGCTGTTCGCTGGAGTTCATGGAAATTTCATCTGATGGTTTACCTCATTGAAAACAGATCACAAGTGGTAGTAGTGAATGGTTTCTCTTCAACCTTTTAATAACGTCCTTTCTGGAGTTTTCCATTTCCATTAATTTTTAACATTTTTGTAAATGATGTAGCTACTTGTTTTCAAAATTCCGACTTTCTTATGTACGCAGACTATATGAAAATATTTAAGAAAATAGATTCAACTCACGACTCTAGGCTATTGCAAGGTGACTTAAAATGCTTTGAATTGCCTTCGTAATAAATTACAACTGAACACTAACAAATGTTACTGCATAACCTTCACTCGAAAACTGAACATTATACAAACAACATATGAAATAAACAATCAGTTGTTACAGCGGATAGATAACATGAGAGATCTTGAAATCATTCAAGATTCTAAATTAACTTATGAAAGACATATAGACCAGATCTGCAATAAGGCGAACAAAACTATGGCCTTTGTCTTCCGATCAAGTTCACAACGTAACAATATAAAGGTAATAAAGGTTCTCTGTTGTTCTTTGGTACTAGTGTCTTTGAATACTGCTCAGAAGTATGGAATCCCCGTCGCAACGTTCATATTAATAAAATTGAATCTATCTATATCTGTAATCAGGCTAGTAATTGATGACTCCAATTACAAGGCAAGGTGCCGCAGACATCACTTATTAACGTTATATAAAAGACGAGATATCGCCGACATTATTTCTCTGGTTAAAATCTTTCAGTCTCACCACATTTACTCTCGAAGATTAACCTGAAGGTACCATACAAAACTATTAGGCAAGCAACATGTTTGGATATTCCACAGACGTTATCGAAATACAGACAGATTTTTTTTTCTAATAATAATGTAGTGTCTCCACTTGTTTATTTGTTTGCCCCTACAGCAAGCGAGATTTCCAAAGTACTGTGACAGAATTATGGTTTCACGGCTCTCAAGCAAAATCTAACATATAGATTTCGGCTGATAAAGCTTTATAACTCATGAAAGTTAGTATGTCCAAAACTAAACTGTAGGTAGGTACAGAAAGTTACACTCATTAATATTAATTTATCTCTGAGTACGACGAACAGGACATTTAATTACTATTTGTATGTGAAAACATTTAGTTGGTGTATAGTTTTATCTGTCAATATCTTACTTGTAATATGTCACTGTTTGTTTTCCGAATAAATAAAAATAAAATAAATAAATAAAATACCCACAAAAGAAACCGCGAGTGCCAGCAGCGCACTATTTGATGCTGTACACCGTGTTATGTACTTATATGTGTTGATGTGTTACGTCAGGACGGAGGGCTGTATGACCACCCTAAGAGATGGATTCTAGGTGAGGAACATTACGCGTACAATGGCTATAATACATCACTGAGGTACACCCAACGTGGCCTCATCTCATTGCCTTCGGGGCCGTAGTAGGTACTGTATGTGTCCAGCAAGGGCAATAGCTGTCATCACAATACAGGCTATGCAAATATATTTACAGATATACATCAACAAGTCATCAGGGTACCTCGACAGTTAGTCAGCCCCCTAAGAGACCAATAGGAGGCTTATGAAGAGGAACACGTGATTCGGACATACGGTTGAATGACCTGAATGACTGACACTCGCATAATTTAGCTTCAATACGCCACACTGTAGCGCTCCGGGAGCAATTTATGTAATAGATACTTTTGTATCGCTGATCAATGTAGGTTAGCACGACCAAGAGGACGTATTTATTACTAGCTCGAAGTGAAAGAAACATATAATTTTTACGGTATCGTCCAATACATTACCACGAACAAATAACTCCCACTTTTCTCGTGTCCATTATGTTATAAAAATAAACAGTTACTCGTGAGTGATGGCATGGCATGCGAAAATCGAATAAATAACAAAAATTGTTATTAAAAAATATAAATTGATATTAAATATAAGCGAAATCTCAAAATAGAAAATGTCAGCTCTCTAAGCACAAAGAATTAATTACTCTCCAACGGTAAACATACACGTTTTTCTGAAATCTTCAAATCAGTCGGTATTAATCCGCATCTAATGCCGAGATTTTCACGTCTGTTCGAGCATATATTAGGCATCTCGGAGCGTTTCTTAAGAGGAATTAAATAGATTTCCACATTTGCGTCGAGTCACGTATCTGAATTCGTTAACGAGAATATGTTACACCCCAGTATCGCTGACTAAAAAACAGTTTATCAATCTTTCGAAGATTGTGTCGATGACGCAATATCAGACCTTGCCTTTACCTTGTTCATACATGCACACAACTAGAGGTTGGCGCTGACCTCCTTTCCGCCACTGCCATTTTTATAGCATAGCCAACAACTGTGGCTGTATGCTTGTGACGCTCTCTGAGGGAGGCAGTCCAGCAGTGGGCCTCGTCCGTTAATCATAATGATGTCTGTTGGCAACAGTCCTACTTATTATCAGTTAGACTTGTTTTACGCTAAAGTCGAACATTTACACAGGTTTTTAAGAAATTTATACATTTTACAGATGAATATAGTGAAACTGGCATCACCCCGCGGTTTCAGCCATATAACTACGGTCCTTTTATTCGTAGCGTCATGGTATATAGGTCTTAACCTATAGGCCTTAGCCTACCTCAATAAATGGTCTAATCAATACAATTGTTTTTCAATTCGAGCCAGTAGCTCTTGAGATTCGCACGTTCACGCGAACACACTATTTAGATTATATTATTAGTATAGTTAGCAGACATCCTGTACAATTTTTATCCGGTATAAGTTTAACATATGTTAATTTTCAACCGGTATAAGAATAACATATGTTATTCTCGACTTGATATATTTGTGTTTCGCAGAGACGGGCAGGCGAACGGTCATTATAGCAAAAAAGCGCCTACGCGCATTTTGCTATAATGATTAAAGCATTGAAGGTTAATAAAGTACACACATGTCTCGGATTTACTTAACGTATAAATATATTCATAATAAAGGTTTAGTAAATTAAATTAATCTGTGTATAACATTTAATTCATACTCATATATATGTAGTGGTATGTATGTATGTGTTAGCGAAACCACTCACTGATTATTCACGGACACTCAGAAACAACAAACTTGAAAATTCGTAGCATCCTTTTAGGGTGTAGACATTCGCAAAGTTTTTGGGAGTGCGGCCGCGACCACGGGAGAAACCGCATGTTACTGCTAGTACAGTTATACAGTATTGGGTAGCAATATTGTGCATTGCAGACGAGTTGGTCTGACATGTTATCAGACTATAGATATCTCCGCAAAGTAGCTAGTATGCTGTCACATTTTGTTTTATTTTAGAATTTCCGGTGAGAGGGGAGGAAGGAAACGGGCTCACATAACAATTGCGCGGATGCTTATGGGCACCAGCAGACATCAGAGGAAAATAATGTAACCAAAGTTGTTCTTGAAACTTAACTTTTTATTTACAGTGTTCATCCACTACTACAAGAGAAGAGCATACCTATACTTGAAACGTAACGCGTCTGCGAGACGCCTAGACGTCTTGGAAATGTTTATGGGCGGCCGTAGTCACTACTCGGGTACCTACTTGTTTGCCCCTATCCCATAAAAAATATTTTTACGGAAACAACTTTTCATTTAAATTTATTGAAAAGTGGCGTGCATTAAAAGATGCCTATGTACATCGGTGGACCGATTAGGACTGATAATGATGATGAGAATATTAACGTCCTAAGTTCACGAGTGGAGTCCACCCGTGACCATGATTGCAATAAAGCCTCTGAAACGTAGGGTTAGTTAAATAATTAAATAAACCGCGATAAAATCCGTAAAAATTATTGTTCATTTTATATGTAAAAATGTAACTAAATTGTAAATTTATCGTACTTTCTTCATGCACACACTGGTGCACTAAAAATTGTCCTGAGCAGTTGGCTAGTCTCCATAGAGATGGTTACTGTGCCCAAAATTTAGCTTTGAACACATTATTACTATCTCTGCAGAAATTCCACCACAGCTTCTATAATTCAATTAAAATCAACCGCCACAGAAAACAACTTGCCAGTTTTACGAGGACTTTATAAATTATCTGATGAGCTCAGCCCATTAATAATATAACGAATTCAGTAATCTCAAACATCCCTCAAGTTTTAAACCAATTAAGTGGTCTTCTTAACTCCGTCGTAAATACTTTTATGGGGAAAACTGAGATCGGCAATAATTGAACATTACTTCCCTTAGAAACGATTTAAGCCGTGTGAAATGAAAAGATCTTGTGAAACATCAATCAAGCGTAGTACAAATTTGACGCTTTCTACTTTACAAACATTTTTTATAGTATAAGAGTCAATAACAATCGGAGCATTTTGAAGACTGCCTACTGTGTGTAATATCTTATGAGCATGTGCATGTAATTAATTTTACTCTACCCTACTTTCGAACATCTGTTCCCATGTCTTTTGAAAGATAAGATTCGTGCTTGGATCAAGTTCAAAGGATTTTTTTTCTATTTTTCAGTTTTTTTTTTATCATTTTCATTAAAGAAAGTAAGGGGTGTCATTTACCCCTTTAATTATGCGAATCTGTAGAATTTGAAACACAATAAACACATTTTGCGCAGTTTCACATGAAAGACCTTTTTCTCATTAACTATTGTTTGTTGTACCTTGTTAAAATTCGGTTGGCGTTAGAACAATACCCTTACAGTTATAACTAGCTTAATTATTAATGGTTTCCACTTTCCCCTTTAGAATTCTCGCGAATGAAATTAATATTTAACGGGCTTCGTTTGAGCTTCTGTAGTGGATTAAGGACATTAAGAACTGCTGATAGCTCAATGAGACCCTGGGCAGATGGGTCCTGTCCTGATAGCCGCATGACGTATCAGCTACAGATAGCCGCATGACGTATCAGCTACAGATAGCCGCATGACGTATCAGCTACAGATAGCCGCATGACGTATCAGCTACAGATAGTCGCATGACGTATCAGCTACAGATAGCCGCATGACGTATCAGCTACAGATAGAAGGTCATTATCATAAATGGATCATGGAAAATCGTAATAATTATCAGTGCACTTATCGCTACACGTTAGCCAAGCCCTGTTATGAACCGTAGGGACTTGCGTTGCATGTACTTCATTGTAGGAAACATCCTCGACCTGGACTAGAATCATACTCTGTACATATGGAATAAAACACTTTTAAGAAATAAACATACTTAAGAAAAAGATTTTACGAGTAAACTTTTGACTGTAAACTAAATTTTATCGTCAACCAATCCTGAAAAAAAAACATTTATACCGACTTCACTCTACTTCAGTTGGCCGGTACTTTTGAAATCGATTAAGCTTTTTTAAATTACGTTTATTCAACAATCTATGCTATTATATACTTTATATAATTGAATTCGCTATTATTAGCGCCATATAATTTACGCTAATCCAATTAGAGATTTTTTTTTATAATATAGTCTTGCAAACGATAAATCTGAGCGTTTTAACGACTACCGACGCTCGTAGACATTCGTATAATTACCACGCCGATATGTTGCCCACATTTCCTCCTTCCCTTCAATGTGCCACCGGTTACTCACAAGCCGCACGGAATGCGACACTAAAGGTCTCAATTTTCGGCCGTATCATGTGAGCAACGGGTACACTTTCGTACCGACCCAATTCCGCAGCAATGCAGCACGGCACTACTGTTTATGAAAAGTTTTGTATTATGTAGCCTATTTATCGAGGAGGATAGTCTTCCAGGCCCGGCTGTTAAGGTACTATCACTCTACGACCAAAAGCAGTGGAGTTCGCGTGGTATGCAGTTGAGACTAAACGACGAGATATTTGTTACGAAAAATTAACTGTATAAATTTTTCGTAACAAATATCTCGTCGTTTTACCTACATAAAAACCAAAGTCTAAGTCTAGTCTTTTTTATATTATTGGGGCACAAGTGAATAGTCCCAGTATTTTTTTTACTACCGACGCCCATTAACATCAACATAATCCACACTATGCGAATGCCTTATTCTCGCTTTTCCTCCCCTACAATGGGCCACCGGCTACTCACGAACCGTGAGAAATGCGACACCGAAGATATCGCTTTACACCGTTATCATGTGAGCGAAGAGGACCTCCTCGGTCGAACCGGCCCAATTCCGCTGTAATACAGCATGGCACTACCTCTTAGTATATCTGAATAAATCTATACGATGCGATACACATATGATTGCAGAATGTTGCTTTTTATAAAAGACTACAGCCGTCCATAAACATCCGCCAAACCCATGGTTATTCAGGCGTGTTTCCAGATAGTTAAATAAACTAACACGAATCGTGTGTAACCAGGACTGATAGCTCGTGCAGTAATAAAGCTTGTAGGCACGGATTTACGGTGTAGCATATCGCGGAAGTGTAAGCTGAATACTTCATTCTCGTGTTTCCTCGGCCAAAGGCAATCGATACTGGCATATAACTTCATATAAACGAAGCTTAACTACATCTTGTTCAACGCCCAATATTGCTTTTTTGTACCAAGATTATTCATGTGTTTGATTTGATTTGAGGACAGTGACAAACATTTGATAAATTAGACCTATGTAAGCATTCATCAAATTGTAATTTAAGAAGTAGTGTCTGCATTACGGCCACACCGGGCCAGCACGGTCGGAGTAATACGTCTTGATTACATGATATGACACCACACCAAAGTGACAGCTACGCCCTCGCGATTTGGGAGGTTTTTGAGTCACCGGAGGGCAGGAAGGTAACGTATAAATGTCAATTATGTCGACGTCTTCGAAATCGGCTGCCCATTTTCGTATTTTACATACAAATACGTACATGTGCACTATGAAAATTTAGAACTACACCAGGACATTAAATAAAAATGTTCAATATTCCAAAATCATCTTTTTGTAACAGTCAAAACTGCGATAACAATAATATTTGCCATCATATTTTTTTACAGAATCAGTAAAAAATACATTGTAAGGAATGCAATCATCGAAACCCTCTCGTCATCCGCTATTTGCTGACGTGACTCTGCCTTATTTTATTTTCATTTCGTCCGGGATTACTTTAGCCTCCTCGAGATAAAATTCAGTGACATATCGACGTCCACAACTACACCATACCAACGAATATAACATAGAATAAGTACATATTTATTTAAAAGCACTACAGGAATTCCATAGCCATTTAAACTCTTGGATTTTGCATTAATTAATGTTTAGGTTATTCAAGACTATAATCTATATCTGAACCGGGTTGCACCTATAGCCGTTAACTAATTAATACGGGAAAGATACAAGCCACTTATTGTAAACATTTATAACATTAGTAAAATAATTAAAACCTATAAGGTGAAACTTTAGAATTCTTATGCGTAAATTTATTAAATGAAATATCTCATTCTTTTGTAACTCTCAAAAGTTGCATTATATCGTATATAAAATGCTTATATTCATTCCACTAACATCGACTAATATATTGGCATTTAAAGATAACAAACGATTACGCAAAAAAGTATATGTTTGAGAACATCGTTAAGAATCTACCACCGAAAATCGATTCTCAATAAAACTGTCACAAAATGTAATTAAAGAAGGCGATACTTCGTTCTCCTTGAAGAAACGTTAACGCTTTTCCTAGAATGAACCATCAAGCAAGTCCCTAAGCCTTTTATTACCTGTTCGAATTATGAAACAAAACTATTTATTTTTTAACTACCCTCCGTAATTACAACTTTAATAATACTAATAGGTTGGCCGCACACTTAGGAAATTAGATGACAGATGGTAGTTGGGCCAGCGCGGTTCCGGAGTGGAATGTTGGTCGACTGTTCACCAGATGGGAAGACGATCTCCGTGCAGTAGCCGGTCCAGGATGGATGCGAGCAGCAGAAGAACGATCGACTTGGCGTTCATTGAGAGAGCCCTATGTCCAGCAGTGGACCGATAAGGGCTGATAATGATGTTGTTGATGAATACCTACTTATAACACTTACAAATGTTTACAAATTTATATTTGCGATAATATGCACCCGTTTTATGTGATATGATATAAAAACAAATATCCGTTCCTAATGGTTTTCTTTCCAGTGATATAACAATAATTAATTGTGACATCTCTTTAATATCGCAAAATATTGTAGAATGTATTGGCGCTAAAATGAGAAATCACAATGAACAATCGAATAAAAATGACAGGTACCGAATACAAATGTAATTTAATATGTATTAGTGTATCTTTTAATTTTAACTGTAACAATATAATTGTATAACTTAATCTGGTCATAAATACTGTTACAATTTTCCTAATCCTTTTTTAAAAGTATTCTGTTTGTCATTTTGACTTATATAGAGTAACACAATTTGCTTTTGCAGCCGATATATTGAGTGCCGAATGTTTTCCCGAGACGAGCTTTATCAGTTTTTTCGATACACCAGATATATCGAATATCATGGGGCATGCTCATCTCTAGGGGTTCACAACGCTATGTGTAAGTGGATTATAAAGTGATATGGTACAGATTTTTTTGCTCAAATGCTTTTTTCGTTCGTCATGAAAGAAAGAAATCACGTCTAGATATTTATAAGCCGAACATCACATCACGACTCTTGAGACAAGAAGTATGTGCCGCCAGTCAATTGGAAATGCCGAAAAAATATCTTTTATCGATTTTCTCTATATATTGAAGACCGATACTTTTCTTGGTATAAACATCGTTGTATCGATTTTTTTTACACTTGCGGCATCCCTACACTAAATCATATAAGAGAACGTCATTATCAATGTGTATTAAAATTCATCATTACCAGTTCTTATCATCAATTGGTTGCGGACCCTATTACATGCACACAAATAAACAAAAAGTTTCCTTTTTAATTTTAGTATAGAGTACCTTCACGCCTATTATCCCCGTCGAGAGTGGCAGAGGTGCGATAGTACATCCACAACTCGAAAGTCCAGTGGATATACTAGCACACCCACGATTAGCCAAGGTACTAAGGCCCATGATGTCATAGGTGGCAAGCCTATGAACACGTCCGTCCGGGATGGGAATGTGCCCGAAGTGATCATGCAATGCATGCTTAGAATAATCTGAAAAACATTTAATAATAGTTGCCCGACCTGGGCATCGAACCCAGGAACCCACGCAGCTAACGGTCTTAACAGGCGACACCCGCACCGTTACACCACAATGGGTAAACAGTTATGGCCAGGGCGGGAATCGCACCTGCCACCTCTGGCATAACATGCATGACACACCCGTGTGCGGTGCTACTAGGTCAAACAGTTATGGCCAGGGCGGGAATCGCACCTGCCACCTCTGGTATAACATGCATGGCACACCCGTGTGCGGTACTACTAGGTCAAACCGTCGTGAAACGATGACGTTGAACGACATAAAATAATTTGATAAAGTAACTTAATCAGAGACTTTCATAATAAAGTGCTCTATCCGATATCCGATTTGGCCTTATTAACCACATTCCTTTCCCGCAAAGAATAATTATGGTCCCCATTGCCATTCGACGTAAGTTTATTAGCAGCTATAGACTTTCACGACAAATATCTCAAGTGGCTGTGGCTTGGTGTAATCAAGGGACCTACAGGCTGAGCAAGATTAATTAAAGCCCCGCTATCAATCATTGGCCCGAAAATCCGCTACCATCCCTCTCTGGGATCGCTTTATGGAAACAACGTATTTTGCGTATTTAATACGTGTTTCACTGCCGCATTACGTTGGCTGAGTTCGTACGTAACTTTAGCCTTTTCATTTGTTAAAAAAATTATTGAACTTTTGCAAATGGCGGATCGTTACTTTTTTATTGAGAATCGGGGCAAATTAATAGACGTTTTACCTGATATTTTAAATTACCTAGTACTGTATACATCAATCAACATGAATAAAATGCTGCTTCTATTTTTTGAACTTTGACCATACTCGTGGTATTATTAGATACTAGCAGCGGCCCACGGCTTCGCCCTTGTAATGCTGGTCTTTTTGGTCGTAGTGTCAAGGTATAGATTCTTGAGGGCGACGCATCGGCTTAGTAATTATGTGGATGTTCACGGGCGTCGGTAGTCGTAAAAAGGCTCCGATTTCTCGTTTGCTCCCCTATTCTATAAAACATAAGTAAGTAGAAACTATTTTACGAGAGACTAGCAAAATGTAACGATTCTCTTAAATTCATTACTCAATAATTCGGGTTAGCACAACTAAAACCTACACCAGTTTAGAAACTATAATTTTCTCGGTGCCTAAGAGACAGATAGAATTTTTTTTTTCTTTTGACACGTAAACAAAGGCATTTCCACGCTCACTTTTACATATTCAAATTTATCGATTTGACAGAAGCTTTTAAAGGTTTCAGTCATTCGCTAAAATATTATATAGACCTGTATTTAAATGTTATGTAAAACTAGCTGTTGACCGTGGCTTCATTCACGTGGACTTAAAAGTTAGTATTTCTACAGCTTGTGTGTTATTTTGTTAGTATTTCTACAGCTTGTATGTTATTTTGGTACAGGAGGTACAACATTGCTAAGTGTGATCAAAATACATTTTATACATCGGGGTTTCAGAGTAAGAAATGTCCATACATCCATACACTATCGCGTTTATAATATTAGTAACACTTGAAAAGATAAACATATAGATAGAATAGATTTTTTTATAGAATAGGGGGCAAACGATGCCTATGAACATCAACACAATTACTACGCCGATGCGTCGGCCTCCTCCCCCTCCCCCAATGGACCACCGGATACTCACAAACCGCACGAAACGTGACACAGTAGATGTCATTTTACGGCAGTATTATGTCAATGAAAGTTACCTCCGGTCCCTGGTCATTCCGGCCCAAGTCCGTTGCAAAGGAAAATGTAATAGAACGATGGACTAGAATAGAAGTTCTTTATAGAATATATTAATATGACAGACTCTTTTACACATTAACAAACGGTACAACATTATTCTTCAGCAGCTACTTAATTAACTGAGAATGACACATTTGATATAAGGTACGCAATTTAGTGCATTAAAAGAGGCCTATATTCTCACTATACCTATTCAAATTTAAAAAAGGTCTTTACACATTACATTCCTAAAGGTAACTTGGGGGTAAAAATGCCCAAATAGATAACCTACAATATTTTATATTATTTATTGGTTAAAAAAAATATTTGCATGTGATAGCTGCACAGTGTAGTTATTTTTCTACAAATCCAAGGAATTGTGGAAACGTGAAACTCAAAGCGACAACTGCTTCGAAATTACATAACAGCGCCGTGGATAGCAACATATTTACTAATAATTCCCAGCTTTGACGTATGTTTAAATATTATAATTAATACCATATGTTTAAGCTTAAATTTTGCATATTCGGTGTTAAATTATGATTCCACACAACCACTTTGAAGGTGCCTTGGAATCATCAAATGCCCATAGGCTAAACTTTCGACTCTTTTATAGAATAGAGGGCAAACGAGAAATCAGAGCCTTTTTACGACTGCCGACGTTCATGAACATCCACATGAATACTGTCTAGCGTCATGATTCACTCACTATGGCAAAGAATACACTCCCAAATGATGTGATGTGCTGTTTGTTCGTATTGGTCACCTTTGTGGTGCAATCACAGAGAGATAAAGCCACAAGTTTTAAGCCAAAAAGTTTGGTTTTAAAGTTGCCGTGGCCGGTAAAAAATTCTTCAACGCAGTGATCGATTTCTAGCTAGAGTTTCGATAAGCGGTCGCGCACACACGGAAAAAATATGTAAATATCGTCCTTTAATTGAACTATTCTATTGCGTCTGCCACTCGTTAACTAGGTTTTAAGTTGTGATTTCTTTCGGGCTAAACAGTCCGTTTATCTTATGTCTGTCTTTTGGTCTCATGAAATCAGGATCAGAGAGATTCTTTAAGCGATAATACATGACTGCGCGGCGTTGAATTTCTAAGTCTACTGGCAGTACTCCGGCAAGAACGTGTAGGGCCTCCGTGCTAAATTAAAGAATGTCTATGACTTTGGAGCAATTTACGTCGCGCCGCGCTTATGGTTGCCCTATCTGCCCACACAGGTGACCCATAGCAAATGCTTTCAAGGTACGTCGCAGTATATATTATTTTTAGGGTCTTAAAAGAGAAAAACCAGGTCGAGGTCGAGATTTTAGTAAAAGCATAAGAATTACGTTTAGCCTTTTCTCCTGTTTGTATAATGTGTTCTAAAAACGTGAATTTATTTTCAAGTATTAGTACTAAATATGTGACGGTTTCTTTACGTTTAATATGTTGTTAAATTATATATGTGGGATGGATTGTAAGTAACCTTTTAATGACATTTGGAAAGTTTTCTGCGGTGCAAACTCTAATCGGTTTCTTTTCCCCCAGGTCGATATTAAACTGAGACAGTTGGTTGACTTAACTTCAATTTCAGATCGCGAGTTACCTTACTTTATCAGAAGAGTATCGTCCGCGTATTCTATTAAGTCGTCGAATCCTATATTGCATAAGTATGGAAATAGTAATGAGCCCTGTGGGCAGTCTCGAGTCAAACATTTCAAGTATGAAAAGTGACTAAGCTGCATTTTAGTTGTTCCGTTCATTAAAACTATATTAGAGATCATGCGCAGCAATGTTTTAGTTTGATCTGTTATAATGGTAGCAGTAATGATAGTTCAAATGACACATAGCGTCTACAGATTCAGCTGTCCATAAATATGCAGGTCACTTCAATTCCATACATTTCACTTTCACTTGTCTTTCTTTTTTTGTGATAAGACAAACGTGTAGTTTAGGTATTGACTACCACCGCCCATAAATTTGCAAGACTTTGCGCCTTAATTTTATTTTTTATGGTGCCCCCTGGTCGTGCTGGACGCTATTCGGCTTTTACAAAAAAGATATTCATTTCTTTATTAGTTATTTTTCATAAGTGATGAATTTTACTTTTTTACCAAATTGAGTAAGTACAAATCCAATTCGAATTTCATTCGATTTCAAACCGTTATCGTCAAGTAGCCGAGAGAACACCAACTCGCGCGCCGTAATTTATTCATCAAAATACATTGTTTTCGCATCCAGAATACTTCTTACACAATACAATGAATCAAACTTCACTTGATCGATACGAACCAAAACTAGTTAAAGTTTCATGACTGCAACCGGCGAAGTCCGACCAAGTCATACGCAGGCGAAGTTTTAAGACAACATTAGCTCCTGAATACGAACCGAGTTTCTTCGGGCCAACAGATAGATACGACAGTTGGATATTAAACCAGCCGCGATATATCTCCGACAATGCATTTGTATATGAGATATTAGATTACTACCTTTTATTGAATGTTCACGGGTGCGGGAACTTCAAACTTTCTATTCTGCTGTACTTAATTTTGTTGTAATATACTTATATGTCTTGATGTGTTACGCCAGGATAAGATGTGGAGGAGTACGAAGGAGGCGCTATCTGCAGTGCCCCTGTGTTCCGTGTCGGGCCGGGCTGGAAACCCGGTCCATAACATCATCAAGACACGGCGTCGTGTGGACTAGTCAAAGCGTCGCTGGACGGTCCCCAATGAGGTGAAGTCTGGTCTTTTCGCCGAGGCCAGCCTGTCGCTGGAGGGGCCCTGTTGCCTGAAGATCCGAAACCCTCTATTAATAGCGGCTGAATTCACCCGAAGGGGTTTAGTTGGTATTGCTATCCAGTTGCTGAGTCCAAAATAGGTCTGGGGGCCTACCCAGGTGCCCAGGTATCATGCGTACACGCATTCCCCTTCGCTTCCAAAAAAAAAAAGAGATGACATATGGAGGGCTACGTTACCATCCTTTGTGATGGATGGTAAGGATTACTTGCAAGGCGTCCTCATCTCTTGGCCTTTGGGGCCGTAATGGATATTGTATATGTCTAACACAGGCATCAGCTCTTACAGCTATCATCACAAGACAGATTATATAAATATCTTGGCAGATTTGCAAAAATCTATACTCATGTAATAAACCTGTAGCTTTTGTTTGTTTGTTTGAATGCGCTAATCTCTGGAACTACAACTCACATTTGAACAATTAATTTTGTTTATGACACATTATGCTTGGGTGAAATTGCGGGTCGCTGCTAGTATAACAATACTTATTGTCATATTACTTTTTCTTCTTAATTTTGATGGAAAATTCGACAATACGACAGCGTAGCATTTATGTTAATGTCTATGGGCGTTGGTAGTCATCAAAAGGCACCAACTGATGCTATAAATATTATAAACGAAAGCTGTCTGTCTGTATGTGCTTTACCAATGTATAGAGCGATTTCCGAGAAAGGTGTTAGTGTTCAATTTGTTGAGTCAATACCCGATACAAACCGGCGTAACCGGGGTTACCGCCCTAGTATTTTTTTTCTGTTTTTATAGTACAGGAGGACAAACGAGCAATCGGAGTACTTTTACAATTACCAACACCCATAAACATCAGCACAATTACTAAGCCGTTGCGTTGCTCTAATTTTTTCCTCGTCTCCAATGGGCCACCAACTACTCACAAACCGCACGAACCGCGCCATCGAACTTGTCACCACACGCCGGTATCATGTGACTATGTGCTGGCCTAATACCGCTCCAATGACCTCTAAATAAACGAGAACTCTTACGAAATTATAAATAAACAAAAAAAAATTGATGCCCACGCGAAATTACGGGCAAAACCTTGTATAGATGTATGTAATACGCCTACAGATATCATCTATTACGTAATTATGGCTGCCCACCGACCCGCCGCCCCATATTAACTGCCTTTAATGCTTAATTATGTTACAATGGTTTTATGTTACAATGGTTTTATGATCAGGAGTATTTCGCCTCAAAAAAGAATTCGATTTCTAATATTAGATTAAGTAGGAAGAGGTAGTGTCATGCTGTATAGGAAGAGGTAGTGCCATGCTGTATAGGAAGAGGTAGTGTCATGCTGTATAGGAAGAGGTAGTGTCATGCTGTATAGGAAGAGGTAGTGTCATGCTGTATAGGAAGACCGACACCGAGACACGACCGGGGAGGTACATCTCGCTCACTTGATACCGCCGTAAAGTGACATCCTCAGTGTCGCGTTTCGTGCGGTTTGTGAGTAGTCGATGGCCCATTGGGGGTGGGTGGTGAAAAGGAGGGACTACGCATGGGCAAAGTAATTATGTCGATGTTCATGGGCGTGGGTAGTCGTAAAAATGCTCTGATTTCTCGTTTGTTAGGGAGACAAAAAAAATATATTACCTATTCTAAAGAAAAATATATTACCTATTCTACAGAGTATCTGTACATGCCTGGAGATAATCCACTTTTCGATGTATAATAGCCTTTGGACTTTTCACACAACGCTAGTCTAGCGCCGTGCAAAGTACCGTAAGGAAATGTGTTATGGATACTACACAACGGAAATATGTTGAATATTATTGTACATATTATTTGACATTTTATGTATAAACTTGCTGTTTATTTTATATTATAATTATGTTTTATGTAAAAACCACGCAGATGAAGCCCGTGGGTTGAAATGAAGCCACGGGCTTCATCTGCGTGATTATAAAGACATGCATTATTGGCTTAACGTGATTTGTGGTATATAATATAGGATATTATAATTAGGCTAATGAATACGTGTAACATTTACAGTGAGAGCAGCTGTTTTCACTTAAACTAGCCTTTCTGTATCTGTTGTACGTATAGTCGTATTATTGCTGTACGTATATTTTTTGTCTATGGGCATCAGTTTTCGTAAAAGCCTCAGATTTCTCGGTTACCTTTATGCATGCACATGGTAAATTTTCGACCAATACTTCTTCTTTTCAAAAGTGGCTCCCACTTAAGACTACTTTTAATCCAAAGATGGGGGTAAGGGGGGTTGGATTAAAATAGTATCAATAAGGGGGTCCCCCCCCTGACTCTAACAACACAAAAGTGTCCTGCATGCTTATGGCGTTAGTGAAATGCACAATTGCAGTATTTAGTAAAATCCTGATTACTACCGACGCTCATAGACAACCGCATAGTTATTATGAAGTGGATTCTTTCCTTACTTCCATCCATCGGGCCAGCGAATTTCGCAAATTCACAAACGACACGAAACGAGACAGCATAACTCTTATGTTGCTATATGGACCGACAAGGGCTGATAATGATGATGATTGAATGTCAATAAAAGCATAGATTTATTTTAAATTAAACCTGAGGTATTAATTAATTGATGAGGTGATAATATAAAAAAATACAAGCATTTTAATTACTCGGCCGTTTTTCTTTTATGCATTGATGTAATTATACCATCCACAATATTTGTGAAAGCAATTTAAATCTTCGAATTTCATTACTCATTATTCGTTTAGTATTTATATTGCCAAATAATTATCACCGCATTTCGCCGGGTAATTTAAATTCGACAGTTCTTCGAAAATATATATTCACAATATAATTTAAGATACAATGAAATGTAAATGTTTGTATTCAAAATTAAATTATAGAAATTACTTTTTGAACGTCAGCAAAAAAAAAGACCACCTGCAACCGAAAGCACCAAAACTTTCCGGTGGAATTTATTTCATCCTTAATTATTTAACCCCACAAGATAAATAGACAACATTAGGGATTTTCGTAGGCTGTACTTTATTTTATTTTATATATTTTTTCAAACCGGATTATGTGAAACATTATTAATTAGATATTATTTTGTTATAATCAGTGTCATGCTTATAACTTAGCAAAATCTAACGGCATCTTGCGGCAATACATAAATCCATTAAAACTCCAGAATTTGTCAAACAAAAATATTCCTTCAACATTTATTTTACTTTTTGCCTCGACATCGATCGAATCGACATTAGACTTTGTACTTTATAAGAAATATTGAACTGCTAAGAAAGACAAAGATGTTAGTACGAAACAATTTGTTACCATCATTTTAACGCTGAGATATAAAACTTTTAATTTGCACTTCAAATGTTTGATTTTATATCGCTATTTTCTCTTATCAGGATTGCTTCAGTCCCTAGATGTATGAGATGTAGAATGAGCACTGACCAAAAATAAATCAAAATGTATTTGAAAAAAATGTTCCACATTTTTTTTAATTCAGTATGTTTTAGAGTTAAGACACGGTAGAGGTAATGAGGTAAAAGTAGCTGGAAATTTCATAACATTTCCTCCATCAATCAATCCATATAATGTGATTTTTTATTCCATAAAATGGCAAACGAGCAGTTATCCATTTGCTGATTGACGCCTATTAACATCCGCAAATGTAAAGGCGTTGTCCTCCGTCACCCTTAGCCCGAATGAGCCACCTACTCATAAACCGCACGAAACGCGGCAGCATAGCTGGCACTTTACTGCGGTGTCATGTAAGCGAAAGGTCTTAAAAAATATTTATGTATGAATATCATTTCTTTCACACGAAACTACTGTGCAGTCTAAGTTTAGCACAGAGGTTACAATCTAGGATAACATAAGCATATCTTTACCCCTAAAAAGTAAATAACCAGTACAGCTAGTCGCTTTATAAGTAGTACTTGGATCGTCAAGTAATTAGCAAATATCTATGTGAACACGTATTCTGTTATTGTTTGTTCCAAAATATACTGAGCACAGTGAGGCCACACGATGTATAGCTTGAGCAGACTGCAGTCAGCGTTGAAATTCTGCTAAGATCATCCGGTAATGTGAGGTGCAACAAAGATGTAGAGAATATTGTGGCGGCTTACATTGTCGTATTTTATTGACGTGTATTTACTTTCACTTCCCAGCCGAAATAGTGCTAATACGTTGGTCTAACTAATAATATACTCGGCTAACTAAAAATAATTATAATCATAATAATTAGGCGTAATAATAGATATGATCAGCAAAATTTTTCTACATATCCGTGGTGCATCGCAGCTGGGCTTCACCTGGCTGCCCTCTCCTTTTCTTGGCTTTTACAAGTCATTGCAATCTTTTTCTTTTTCCCGCTTTGAATAGGGAGAGAAATTGGAATTACTTCCAACTCTCCCTATTTTCTTCTGATTTAGTTCGTTGAGTCCCAAGACAGTTTTTAGCTTAGCCTTATTATTATTATTATTTTAGTATTAGAGGTCAAACGAGCAGTCAGTGCCTTTCAGTGAGTGCCGACGTTCATAAATATCCGCATGAACAATCATGCGCAGATAAACATTGCCTTTCTTCGCTCCTCTTCTTCAATGAGCCATCAGAGTGAGTTTCTGATGACACATGAAAAAGTAGTGCACAACACTTTGCGGAGATACCTGTCATTTCCGATTCAATTCGACTACAATACAGCAATCGCATTACATCCTTCTGATGGCGGATATTCTTAAATTTGGTCTCAATAATTAATATTAAATAATTTACAATATAGAGCTTTCTTTAGCGATCATGTGTTTGATGATTATGTGCTTGATGATTATGTGTTTGATGATTATGTGTTTGATGATTATGTGTTTGATGATTATGTGTTTGATGATTATGGTAGCTTTCTGTTTAAAAATACATGACGGAGTAAAATCATCATGGTCAACATAATCAATAACTTACTATACCTTAAATCTGTAATGCCACATAATAACAAAGAAAGTCAACAGACAGTCAGTTTATACAAGTGAAAACTTAAAACGCAATACGCACGTGATTGCCACGATCTATGTGTGTGTAGCGTGTGTTATGTATGGCATGTTTGCCGACGCAAACTCATAATATTTTCCCTTTCCAGACGGCGCTTAAGTAGTATCAAACGAACGAACGAACGAAACGTGGCGACGAAAAAACTAAAAATCGAATACGAAAATTTCGAAAACCTTTGACCATTAGGAAAGTTCTTATCGCAAAATTATCTCCTCCACGTAGTCTTTCTCTTTGGTAGGCAAGTTGATTGATGACGCGCCGTATCGAGACAAGTGACGTCGGATCATCTAGCCCGTGATTGATTAGTGTTGCCAGCTTGTTGACGTCTGCCAAACTTCCAGTTATTTGACTCAGGATGTTTAACCTGGTTTAATGTTCAAAAATATAATTTAGAGTGTCGGTAATTATCTGTTGTTGGTCCCAGGTTTAGTTAGTTCAAGCGAATAAAAGATGCAATTATCTTATGCTCAAGGAGTGGACTGGAGGATCTTATGAGGGATATATAAATTCAGTTTTCTATCGATTTTAATTATTTTTTTTCAGATTTGTATCAGTAACCGTACCATTTGAAATAGGAATTCATGCAACAATAAAATAAATAAAAAAGAATTATATTCCGTTTTATATGTTGCAATATTTCTCTCTCCATTTTAATTTTTGATTTTCAATTTTTAAATATAACAATAACTTTCATAAGTATTGTCATCAATATCAATAAATTGTGACAATAACATTGGAACATCTGTCATCTCAGTCCACGTATGACCAAGGTTTGCTGTAAAGCTTCTGAAGCGTCGGGCAAGTCAAATAATTAAATAAACTACGATAAAACCTGTTAAAGTAGTTTTATTATGATACTTATACACTAACCAATAGTTATAAATTATTAATACCCATTAAAAACTATAAAAATACTCATTATTACATGACACTATTGTAGAAAATACAAAAATTGAAAAGGAGGACATGATTTAATAACTAAACTTTACAAAATATGTCTTATTAGGTGGGACAGTGAGGATTTGCGTTTTATTAAATGTAATGTGATGGCGGTGGCCAACTTCAGCATGCTCACAGACCGCAGATTTTGTAACACGTCGGTGTTTCATATCGGCTATATGTTCTTTAACGCGAGTTTTATTGTTATTAAATAATTAAATTAACCGTGATAGAATCCGTAAATATAGTTTTATTGTAATTATTAACATTCGCGTAAACTTAAGACACCAAGACAGACAAAATCTAAAAATATTCGTTTATTTTAAACGCCCTGTAAAGATCACAAAATTTTTTAATACAATAATAATTACTCATATATCTATTTTCAGTATATCTCCTCTACACGGACATTAGTTGTGTATACATATACATACTTATGTATGGCAAACCGTTCACTCTGGCTACCCCATTAGGTAGCTGGCGTGAAGATGTGTGTGTATAAGTGTGTATATATACATACTTATGTACTAATAACAGAATGATCGTGATGTTTTACATTAACACACAATCGACTAAGCAGGCAGTCTGCGTCCGGTCTAAATACCTCGGCGAAATAATTTAGCACGTACATCAGAGAGACCGGAGGGTTATTAGTTATTTGGTAAGAGATTATGGCGTTTACAGGATGTGGCGCAGCTTGCATTCACTAGATCAGCCTTAGAGCGCTTGTAAACTGAAATTAAAGTGCATTTCAGTGCATTTAATGTAATTAAGTGAACTAAGCTGTCTTTTGTATGATAATACTAATTTAATCCCTTTTTGTACAAACCAATACAAGTTTAAGATTTATATTTGGTGTATATTGTAATAGTCTTATGGTGGTTAGTTAGTATTTTAAATTATTAGTATACGGCGGGGGGAGGGGGTAGAACAATCGGAAACTTTTACTACCTTCGCGCACAAACATCCACATAATTAATATGCCCATGCGTTGCCCTCCCTTCCTCCTATCCCCCAATGAGCCATCGGCTACTCACAAACTGCACGCAATACGACACCGAAGATATCACTTTACGTCGGTATCATGGGAACGAGATGTAGATCCACAGTCGTGCCGGCCCAAACGCCGCTGCAATGACGCATGACACTAACTCTTACTAATGGCTAATCTATAAAATAAATAGATATTTCTACTCTGTAATAGTGTTAGTCAAGTAAAGGTAGGTTTGGTGCTGGTACACTTATAAGTATATAACGTTCGTTTGGTATTTTTTATAAGTTAAACTTTTTTAATCACGTTTGACTTGGGATAGAAGCTGGTGAATGGCGGACGCGTTACGTGCACGAGGCCAACAGAAGCTGAAAGGGATTGTGATGATAGAAAGAAAAGATACAATTCATATATAATGGCAGGGGTAAGATATATCCGGTTACGTTCCGTATGTTCTACTTCGGTCGTGTGGTCTAAACACTGTATTTATAGCCGACACTCGTCGTCTCTTGTTGACTACTGGCACCCACACACATCTACATTATGTAAATTCATTGCCCTCCTGCGCTCTATAACCTATAACGAGTCACCGGACTTCCACAAACCGCACAAAACGCGACACTGAGGATGTCATGCCAGCCCAATGCCGTTGCATAGGAGGATGTAGTGTTATGCACTATGTACGTTACTACCACCTAATATGTAGCCTGGCACTACCTAATCCTAATATCCCAAAAAGAAAATACTATATTAATAAAAAATAACACACAAAAGTAAATAAAGTATTTTTTTTATCTGATGGTAGAAAAGTTCACAGAATTGCCGGTGGTAATAGTGCTTGAAAATTTCATGGAATACGTTGCGCGATTCCGCACGATGTTTTCTTTTTCCACAGAGCAAATGTCGATGAAGTGGAATGCAAATAAAAATTGTGCAATCAATTTCTGAGAGAGCTGCGCGGGGTAGACGGAAGCAGAAAATCTCAGCTCGTAGTTCTAGCGCCTCTCCAACTGACCTTTCGCTGTTCTGTTACAATCCACACTCGTGTTGATCATATCGTCGTTACACATGTAAACTAAGTACAATTTATTTGTATTGTATGAGGGCTCGAACCTTTTCTTTTATTGACTCGGGAAAACTGGCCCTGGGTGGGGTCTAGTGGACTGTAGGGCTCGCGGCATATTATTTAGTGTACCCACAAAAACCAACGCGAGTGCCACCAGTGCCGCCTTTGGTGAGGTGCCCCGGAACAGCAAATAATCAGGGCACCTCGGCGGCAAGTCAGCCCCCGAAGGGACCGACGCCACCACAGATGATGACAGTGCAATGGGGTGAGGTTCCCATCCTCGCACCTTGCCCTCTTGCCCCGTGCTCAAGAGCGCCGCCACTTTTGGCTCTTTTGTCCCCACTTCTTAGAAGTGGTAACCCTCTTCAAGGAGCGGCACCTCCTCCTGCTCTTTTGTTCCCTCTATTCATAGGAGGGGTACTAAGAGCCGCCACCTCCTCGGTTCAATTGGCTTCGCACAAGGCGTCTCGGTTCACCCCAGACTACTGAGCCCCACCGCCACTACAAGGCTTGAACCATGGTGGGGAATTAGGGTACAAACCTTGTTGGACACTTTTGATGACGTCATCCGCATAGTCAGTGTGTACGAGTTGTTCTCTGCCCCTTCTATATGACGAGAGCCACGAAAAGCGACAGTAAGTGCGATTACTATTTTCTTAATATGCTTTAAGCGAACAATTATTGTATGTATATTTTGTAGTCAAAGGTTGACATGCAGACCATTCCTGGAATAACTTGTTTAAACACCTGGGTGGGGTCCAGTAGTGTATGTTGCTCGCAGCGCATTAAAGTGCTGACTACCCACAAAAACCACCGCGAGTGCCATCAGTGGCGCATTTGGTGAGTGCCCCGGAACAACAATTCTTTGGGGCATCTCGACGGATAGACTGGAGGTAGAGGTGGAGTCGGTCCCTAAAGGGGTCGCTTGCACCTTCACAGGTGGGATGGATCCGTACCACAGGACAACCTCGCCGACTTTGGGGCAGTGCAATGTGGTGAGGTTCCCATCCTCGCCCCTTGCCTCATGCGCAAAAGCGCCTCCTCCTGCTGCACCTTGGAACTCTTCGTATAGCTCGATTTGGCAACACTATTGAAGAGAGTAGTGGTATCTTAGTGATGAAATTGGTAACTTTTAATTGATTACCAAATAAACTAATAAAGTGAACAACAAACCAAGAAAATTGACTATTCCTATCAGCTGCTACTATTTTTCTTCTGCAACATAGCCAGGAAACGCAAAAGCATCCTAATTTAAAGGTACTTTTCTGACATTCATATTCAAAATAACTGACTGCTACTATATTTTTAAAACATGTCCAACTGTAGCGCTTGCAAGAAACCCGTTAAAGGCTCGGAGAAAATTGTTTGCTCCTTAGACAGAATATGTGACCTTATTTACCATCACGCATGCGTCAATCTCTCCATCGAGGCAGCCAAAAAAATTCAATCTTAGACATGTCTACTGTGTGCCATCAAGAAGCCGAGAGCGGGTGATGACTGCAACACGCCCATTAAAGCAAGCTCTTTAACACAAAGCGATGATAGCGCTGGAAAAAAGCCCACACCTTGATCTGTCTCAGCACAAACTGCTGATGGTCGGTACTATCAACAGTTTGTGTATCGGAGTTATACAACTCATTACAAAATACCATGTCAGCACAATTTAAGGATCTATGCGACAAAATGAGTGGCCTCGAAGAATCCACTAACTTTATGAGTAGCCAATATGAAAACCTCATAAAGTCTCTCACCGGCACCAAAGCAGAAATAGCTAGCCTCCGCGATGATAATAAATCACTGCGTGAAGAACTACAGTCTGTACAAGCGTGTACCAAACACCTCGAGGATGAGCTGGCTCGTCAAGAGCAATGGGCCAGGCTTCAAAAGCTTGAGGTGATCGGAGTGCCCGAGAGCAACGAAAAGTCTGCGGTCGAAGTCGTCAAGCAGATAGAAGCGCAGGTATGAGTAATCGTCGAGCACGGAGACTTTGAATTCGCACACCGTGTACAGGCGCGGGCCCTCTCCCGGCGCAGCGCGGCCCATCGTCGCTCGCTTCAGGCAGCGATCCACCAAGGTCGCCATGGTTGCAGCCGCTCGAAAGCATCGCAACATTACCTCAAAAGCGCTCGGAATGGGAGGCGAAAGTACTAATATTTATATCAACGAACATCTCTCGAAATCAATTAAGCAATTGTTAAAAATTTGTAAAAGCAAAGCTTCGGAAGCTAAATATATACATGTTTGGACAAAAACTGTCGTATCTACATGAGAAACATAGACACCTTGCCTCCCATTCCGATAATGGATGTGTCAGATTTAGGAAAAATAATTTAAAACCAGTTTGTATATCGTTTACTTGTAAATGTAACATTTATGCTTTACTCAAATACACCACACCGTTGTCTACACACAACACACCATCCACTCAAAACTAATACGCATCAACAATTATCAACATGTATCACACTTTTTTACAATTTCATTACCGCCTATTACGGACATATCACAAAGGCTCATATACCTCAATATATTATGTTACAATCAGAATTAAAACTACAGCTACCTTATTTAATTACTTATACTAATATATACAATACATAAATTAAAATGAAAACTAAAACATTCATATTATCCTTAACACAATATCTATTAAGATACATTCATATCTACATTTTTTTATCAGGATGCTGGTATACAAAACAATGTTTAACATCAACACAAAATTATTAGCAACACCATTTGAAGCACAACTATTGCTATAACTACACTGCCATGTCCGTCTCATCTCAACGTCAACTGATCTGCCCCTTATTTCGTTCATATATACACTATTCTATATGGTAGACTAAAACACTTTCGAGCGATGGGTAACAAACTAGTTTTGGTATCAAAATGCCCGCGGACTACGTACAAAAACAAACGAGTTTTATAATAACGCACTGCTCTGCAAAGGTGACATAATCCTTATCAATGAAAGTTGGTTGTGCGAAGGTATCCTGGAGTCTGAGCTAAGCGACGGCCGGTACGAGGTATTCCTTAGCGACCGGGGCTCGCTAGGTGACGCGACCCGAACGGCAATGACCTCGAGTGCATACGGGTGACTGTCCCGCGATGCGCACTCAGCGGCACTCCTGCGCTCGACATGTTGTCCCCCGCCAACGCCTCGAATATACACGGCTCGACCCATGGATATCCTCTTAAAGAAAGGTTCTATTGAAATACAAAACTATGTAGCCTTATTAAAAAACCAAATGTCGTATATGGGTTTTAATCAATACAATAATTTAACTAATTCACATCAAAACACTATGGATTTAATTTTCGCGTACCTCTCATTAGGACTGTCGAAATTATCGAACCCGTTAGCTCCAGAAGACTACTATCATCCTTCTTTGTCAATAGATGCCTCTGACATTTACTTACACCTCTAAAAAGACCTCGCGTAAAGAAACATCTCTTTCGTAAAGCAAATTACATCTATATTACTATTTTATTTTATTTTATTTCTATCATTGTGACTGGCAAGCTCTTAACACCAACACTATCGATGAATAGGTAGACTACCTGTATTCAAAATTCGAAGAAGGCAGTGAACTGTGTGTACCATTGCAGATTACAAATGCCGACAATCACAATTGTGATCCAGTCTGATACAGTCCGGAGCTAATAAAACTCGTCAAGGAAAAATCAAGAGCTTACACAAACTGGAAGAAACATAAAAAACACCTTGAATTTTTTTGTTTGCAGGATGACTGTCATAAATCATATATAAAGACAACTGAAACTAGAATAAAACTATGCCACAAGCGCGTTTGGTCTTTCGTTAAGGGCAAAAAGAAAAATAATACAAACTTCCTAAAAATAATGTTCTATGACAATAATGAATTGCAAAACGAAAAAGAGATTTGCTCAGCTTTTAACAACTTCTTTTGTAAAAAAATTTAGTACTCCTACCCATAGTTCCATAGACGTATCTATTTCAACGGCAACAAAAAGTAACTTCGACACTTTGCTCAGCATTTCCGTAAAAGAAGAACTTGTTTACAAGCTGCTTAATAACCTAGATATCAATAAGGGCCCCGGTTATGTCAAAATTCCACCTCTTTTCTACGCTAAGTGTGCGAAATCCCTCAAGTCGCCTATCACGTGTGTAATCTATCGTTGTTAACGAAAGGGATATTTTCCAAACATTGGGAAAACGGCCCATATTATCCCCATACATAAAAAGGGCAGAAGTACTTGATGGAAAATTATAGCCCAATATCAACATTAAACTCACTATGTAGATTATTGGAAAAAATAGCTCATCTTTAACTTTATCCACAAATGTCACGTTGTCTTCCCCAGCAACAGCATGATTTTATCAAAGGTCGGTCAACCAATACCAACCTCGCTATTTTCACCAATGATCTTTTAAGCAATATGGACGTTGGCTTAGAGAAAGCCTTCGATCGCGTTGATTACAACATACTATTACACAAGCTCCGAAGGTTAGGTATCTGCGGAGATTTACTTAGATGGAGCATGAATCGCAGCCAGGCCATCATCGTCGTTGGTTACCGGTCTGACATTATTCAGGTTCCCTCGGGGGTTCCTCAGGTATCAACCCTGTCCTCTCTGCTATACTGTATATGATATCGGCACATGTTTTCAAACATCCAAATTCCTTATGTTATTGTAATATAAACTCCATGAAATTGCAACAAGATTTAGACAGGCTAAATGACTACTTTTCTGTAAGTAAAATTACAATAAACGCTAATAAGTGTATGCTCATGACATTCTCCATAAAGAGAAGCCCATCACACATGAGTACATGATTGCTAACACCACACTTAACAGAACACAATTAGTTAAAGACTCAGGCTTTTCTTAAATATATAACTCACATAGACAATATTGAAATGATCCAATTAGCCTTCCTAAAACATATAAACTATCGCTCATTTAATAAATACACAAGCTACGAGAAATCCTGCAAAATACACAATGTAATGGCGCTTAATGATATAAGGTCGCTTCTCGAATAGGTGTTTCTACATTAAGTATGCCACGGTGCTATTGACAGCATCGAACTCACTGAGCAAATAGTAAGACTGTGTACCTCCTCCACCCGCCCCAGACACACACCTCTGTTCTATGTGCCGCGTACGCATACCAATTACTATAAGAACTCCATAATATGTCTAACTCAAAATAGCTTTTATAGGCAGTTTAGCGCAGTTGACTTATTTCATTCAAACACAGTAGCACATTTAAAAAATCAGTCACAAACAATCAAATCAATATAAATAGCAATAATATAATAACCGGTAATGTGTCGGTAATGTGACATGATACATACACACACATTCACACAGACAGACACACTCACACACACAAACGCACACCGTGACATGAAGTCACCGA
>JAFELO010000789.1:0-11257 GCA_017140195.1 Eumaeus atala
TTGATTGAAAGAAAACATTTATTTCAACTTTTAATAAGAAAATGTTACGATGGCGTTGATGAATATATAAAAGATCTCAACTAACCGCTCAAACATAATTATTTAATGAAATATATTAATAATGTTTTCTTCGTCAAAATTTTATTTAATTATAAGAATCTATTGTACACCATTGACATGACAGGATGTAAGAATACTACAGTGACGCCCAGGTATACAACGCATGGTACCCCTGGGTACTTCACGTATACTTCACGTGGCACTCGCACTTTAGTAATTATGGATATGAACGATTTAAGTTCCCTTCTGGTGGTATGTGGATATATGGGTGGTATATAGGTTTCAGTTTGAGAAAAAGATATTAAAATAGTCACTTAGGTTGAATTTTTTGGTCACAGAAGCTGTCGTCGTACTAAAGATGTTATTAAGATTTTATACAGTTTATACATTTTAAGGCTTAACTGAATTACTCGTTACCGCCTCGGCGTCCGTGTGCCACAGTGGTCGATAACGATGTAAAGTGCAGATGTCGCTGCGGACGGTGCAATTGTGAAGTACCCGCAGTTGTGATAAGTTCATTTCATTACATTCATTATTAATAATACAACAGCTATGTCTTTTTTATCACGCGGTTTGGGAGTTTAAAGTTTCGTAACAGGGAAAATGGAACTACAAGAATTATTGAACACGTAGTAGGAATAGTACCTTTCCATATGGAAAAGTTGGTAAGAAATGTATGCCCTGGCCATCAGCTCACCCGAGCGTGTGACACGCCTGGTTTAGTTTGTAAGGTATCGATGTCAAAGCCAACGTCAGGACATCGCGACCTTTTGTGCGTTGAAAGATTTCGTTGGATAAAATAAAATATAATCTAAAAGTGATGAATATTGAGTACTATTTTCTGGAACTAAGTATAACATTTACTGTTTATTTCAACACCTCGGGTCTGGGTACATTTCAAGTGAGAAGATTCTAAAAAAACTCGCTGGACTAATTCATGTATTATTTGTTTAGTACAATCACGTTTTTATAACGGATCCAGAGCTCGTAGTAGAAGTATATATACATTGTAAAAGGACGAACGAGGCTTCTAATGACCATCGACGCGCATAAATACCTTGCAGAATTTCCTGTTCTCCTCCAGACACGCCACATGAGACTTTCAATGCACACTCAGCTCTAGCAGTCAGCGCAGCTGTTACTGCCGCAGCACTCTACTGTTTGTCCACTCATATTGTAATAAAACAAAGATTCTATTTTTGATACCAACTGTGTAATGAAGTAAGTTATATGAAAGTTACTTATACTGCGTACTGTTAAGTGAAAGTATATACTGATCCGACACTGACGGCCATTTGTGCGCACGAGCCCACGAAACTGTGAGGATCCTTGACATACGACGGAATACTATGTGGACACAAGAGGCTCTCCACTGGACCTCCTTCATACAATTAACTTGATATTGTTATTTATACACGACAAATAAATTCCATGCCTCTTCAATTAAAAAACCTTAAGTTACTCTAGAGTCAACAATTTCTATAGAAAGTGTAAAGGTTTAAAACTAAATGGAATTCCCTCTCGTGCCAGCCCAATTCCGATCCGATTCAGCTTACTACCTCTTACTAAGAACTACCGATTACTTAGTAAGACGTTACAAGTAATTGTAAATGAAATATAGACAACAAACCTCATAATATAAAATTACCCATGTGTATAAATATCTCTTGTAGTGAATGAACCTGCCTGTGTACACGTGGGTTATCAGAGGTGTTCTCGTGTAGGAGACGGTCGAGGGCTTGAGTTCTTGTACTGAGTGCGGGTATATTGTCAACCTATTTGGAGCCAATAAAGTGACTAGGTTGTAGGAAACAGTTAAGATGCTTCAATTACTATTACACCAGTGCTGTACGTCACAACGCAATTATGGGTTCACAAGTAGTCAGCCAAACTGAGCAACGTTTGGTGTGAGTTTCGTATGAGTTTTGCATGGAACTGTTTGTTCAAACTCAGGCCAAGAGTTAGTGAAAGCAGCTGTAATTCCGCCCTCTTACTTCCATTTTAAGCTTCGGTACGTTTAAGATGTACTACTGTTTTGATCAAAAAGTCCTTAGGAAACCACTACCCAGTACAATACAAGGCTGTTGCAAACGACAAATACCATTTAACGGGAATAAAAGCCCTAACCAACTTTCCATATTTATTTTGTGCTAAGAAAACCCAATTACGCGTAGCGGCTTCACCGTTTCTATGTAGCTGTTGCCAGCCTAGGCCTGTTGCCTAGGCTAGCAACAGCTACAAAAACGTTGCACCGGCGACGAGGTACAGTTGTGCCATTCGAATGTATTTATCACATCACGTAGCCAGTAACCAATCTCAAGGCTCAACTGAACCTGCATTTTTCTATGCTGGAGCTATCATATCGTTGACGACGCGCCTCTAATATCGGGTAGTGTATACACCGCTTAACACGACGATCAATCACGTGTGGCGGCGGGTAACGAGCGAACTCGTACAATAATACATATTTGTACTTGCTTTCAACATAAAAATTATATACACGCGTTAGAAGTTGAACTTCTTTGAGTAACAAGATAATTGTTTAGTGGTCGAGGGGCGCAAAATCAATTGAGTTGCCCGTCGCGTGCCGACCGTCGCGTGGCAGCTCCTCGGCGCAGGTCACAAGTCGTGGTTTAGCGTTACGATACGCGCACTGAGATAATCGGTATAACGGTGATTTAGAGCAAATGGAATACCGGTAAAGTACAAGCAGTACAAAGTAAGTAATTATTCATCACACGTTATTTAATCGATATCATGTCGGTCATAGGATTCAAAGGTATTATCATAACTGTCCGTGAGTCATGAGAACCTGATGATGCCGCACTAGGTCACAATTGTCTTACTGAGGGCCAGTTCAGCAGTTTCCTATTACAATCCCGGGTTTTAACAGGAATGTGTAAAATTTATTCGGTAATTAAGTGGCAAATAAACTACAAATTTTGGATTGGGGAGCAGCCCCTCGCTCGCATGACGCCGTCGTAAAGTGATAGCAATAATGTGCCGTGTAGTGCATTTTATGACATGGTTTGTGTCCAGTAGCCCGTTGGATGGGAGGGACGGAGAAAGCTTTGCTCCACGTGTCATTGTTATATGTAGAAGTGTGTAGGTGTGCGTTTGTCATGCAACCACAAAATTAACCACAAAATAAACCATTGACTGCAGACCTTCTACGTGTTGATGATGACGATGAATTAATGATATCGATAACTATCATCTCGCGGTCGTGATACAATTAATATCCGTTAATTTATACAATTTACACATCGCCTGTTGAAGGTTTACCGCCAGCGTCCTGTCCAAAATGGTCGCCTTCTGATGAAGACTCTTCATCTGTATAAAAGTCCTGGTATTTGTACTCGCAGATTAACTTTAGACTTCAGCTATTGAACTGAGCTTTGTTCGACCGTCCGAGAGTTATTTAGATAGTTAGTGCCACTTCTATTCAACACAAATCTCCGAGGCGACGCTGTTGTCTCGGGACCGCGTGCGGGAGGACAAGTGACAGGCGGTCGCGGGCTTGTATTCATTTCTTGTAAAATGTCTTAATTTTGAAAATACAAATAAAATTATTATTTTTGCTTAATCGAATTATTGTAGTTATAACCTTTTTTATCTCAAAGCGCGTGTATCGTGTACATGTTCTAATCCGACTGCCCGAGAGCCTTGATCTAATCAAAGTACAAAGAGAAACTAAGGTCAAGATTTCTTTATACAAGTGCGATGTGTGTATTCGATATTGAAATGTCTCTTAGCGGTTAACTGCCACCTGCCGGTAATTCGATTTATTCCATATCGGAATTATACTTTCGTTGTTGTATGGGCGACCGGCAGGGTCAACCGATGTTTGATCTGACGGCGACGTCATGTGAGCAAGAGGTACCTCCGCAGTTGTGTCGGGCCGACTCCGCTGTTCTCTTCAATAGATTCCCATCACATTTTAGTCATTTGCAACTCGGCGGGTGCTTCTTACTACCAAGAAGTTACAGTCACAACGCGACGGAGTGCAGTACAGCCGTTGGAATTTTCAACGATTCTCAAACTTTAAGTAACCCTTTTTTTTCCTTTTACTTCACTTGATCACGATGTTTACGTGTGCAAGTTGTGGTTTCCAATATACCAAAGGGCCGATCTGCAGTGTTTGTAAGCGATGTTTCGACTTTCAATGTTCTGGAATAACCGAGGATGGAATCCCTAGACTAGGTGAGAGAATGCTTTCTAGGCGTTAATTAAATAAAATTGTATCTCAACTTCAACAAGAAGACATCAAGCTTAAGAATGTACATATTAACATAAAAGAATCACTCGAAATGGCACATAGTCTTATCGGTGATATCTCTGCCGAGGTGCAAGAGATGGATACTCGCTTAAACAAAGTGGAAAAAGTGACAACTCAAATTCCATTGCTTCAGACTGAGATCATCGACATCAAAAATAAATTGAACGAACAGGAACAGTGCGGAAGACCCAAAAGTGTCGAAATCAAAGGAATACCTCAGAAGAAGAACGAGAACATATTTGAAATCATTCGGAAAATCGGCACGGTGTTTGATTTTTTCATTAGTAAATAGTGCATTAATTATATAGCGCGTATTCCAAATCGCGTACCGAATGTTGAGAAATCTATAAATGAGTCCTTTCATAACCGCTATCTTAGAGTAGAGTCGATAGCATTGTCACGTAGGTGTAAACAGCAACTCAACCTATCAGTACTGGGTTTTAACGAAAACGATACTATCTATGTAAGCGACCATCTAACGAAACGTAACAAAATAGTACAAAGTAAATCATGAGCATTGGCGAAAGAGAAGGATTGCCAATACATATGGATGAGACATTGTAAAATAATGGAGAGGGAAAATGATGCTTTTTTTTTTATTGACGAAGGGGAATGCATTTACGCATGATACCTGGGAGCCCGGGTAGACCCCCAGACCTATGTTGGACTCGGCCATTGGGTAGCAATACCAACTAAACCCCTACGGGAGCCATCAGCCGCTATAAGTGGAGGGTCCCGGATCTGCTGGCAACAGGACCCCTCCAGCGACAGGCTGGCCTCGGCGAAAAGGCCAGACTTCACCTCCTCGGAGACTGTCCGGCTACTCTAAGACAGTCCCCACGACGCCGTGTCATTGAAAGTGGACCGGGTTCCCATCCCGGCCCGACACGGAACACAGGGGCACTACTGAAGGCGCTGCAGATAGCGCCACTTTCGTACACCCATTCGTCGTCGGCGGGGGGGAGGCCGCGTCGGCAGCCTCTTCTCTCACCCGCTCATCGGCTTCCTTCTGGGACATGACGGTCTCGCAGAAGGAAGCCATCGTCTTCCTTCCCGGCGAGCACCTGCGTTAGACGGAAGGTGAGGGGTTTGCGCCTACGGCGCATCCACCGCTCGAGGACCGGGCGCAAGGCAGCCGTTAACTCTCTACCGTACGGCTGCTGCGCCAGGTCCTCCCCCCACCTCTGCATTAACGCCACATGCCTTAGCCGGCGAATCCGTAGGATCTCGTCATGCGTGGGGTACAGGCCGAGAGTCCTCCTATCCGAGACATAGGAGCAGCACTGCGGCGACCCTCTGCGCAGAGCGCAGATGGGCCTTATTCCTCGCAGTGAGACGGTCCGCCCAAACCGGGGCACCGTACGTCGCCATACTCCGACAGACACCGGAGTACAGCTGCCTGCAGGCGGCGCTGGGTCCTCCGAGGTTCGGGAGGAGTCTGCCCAGCGCACTCGCCGCCTTCACGACCTTCGGCCCCACCATAGCGAAGTGTGGGCCGAAGGTCCACCCTCCGTCAAGGATGAGCCCCAGATATTTTATGTGGGGGCTCAACCTGAACCTCTCCTCTCCGATCTGCAGAGCGGCCCTCGGCGGGGGTCCTTTGCGGCCGGTCCCGCGGAAGAGGAGGGCTTCGGTTTTGTCTAGTCTGACCCGAAGCCCTAACCTCTCTATGCGGCTGATCAGGAGGTCAACGCCGACCTCGGCCAGCCGCGCCGCCTCCTTATAGTCTCGTCCCCGGGCATAGACGAGGGTGTCATCCGCGTAGCAGATGACACCCATCCCGGGGAGGAGACATCCTCGCAGGACCCAGTCGTAGCCGACGTCCCACAGGATCGGTCCAAGAACGGAACCCTGCGGGACGCCGCGCCCGACTCGCCGCCACTCCACGGACCCCGACCGGTTCTCGAGAGCCACTCTGCGATCGGAGAGATACGCCTCCAACAGCCTCACGAGATAGGGTGGCACCCTGAAGAATTTCAGTGCCTCCCGTATCACGCTGTGGAGGCTATTGAAAGCGTTCGCGATGTCCAACGACACCGCGACCACCACCTCCCCCCTGCGTTCCGCCTCACCCGTCACCGCTCGCAGGCGCTTTAGGGCATCGATGGTCGACCGGCGTGCTCGGAACCCGAACTGCGACTCTGAGAGTCCGGGTCCCGCGCCCTCCTCCAGATGCTGAACGAGACGGGAGGCCACAATCCGTTCTAAGGCCTTCCCAGTCTCGTTCAGCAGCACCACCGGTCGAACCGCCGAAGCCGAGTCCATGGGCCGCCCTGCCTTTGGAAGTAGGCAGAGCCGACCCTCCTTCCATGCCCCCGGGAACTGACCAGACTGCAGGCAGCGGTCAAACGTTACCCGGAGGCTATCCCCGAGGTGCACGAGAGATATCGCCAGCACTCTCCCGTGCACCCCGTCTGGACCCGGTGCCCTCTTCTTACTCTGGAGGCGAGTCAGAATCGCCTCCATTTCAGCCTCCGTGACGGGTGGCGAAACACCCTCCTCCTCGTCCGACGTCTGCCGAGCCATCCTGGGGGGCCTGAAGCCCACGGATGTGTCGGGGAACAATTCCCCGACGATCCTCCCCAGTTGGTCCGGCTGGAGCGTCTCCGTGATGGGGGCCGACGGGGCGCGTAGCTTGTTCCGCGCCCATTTGTACGGTCACGAGCTCCAGCTGGGCCTCCTCCTTGGCTCGGCACATGGCCTGCTGCAGGATCTTCACCTTCTCCACGTAGACCCTGCGCAGCCTGTCGTCCCTTTCGACGTCCTGGGGTCGTCTCCGCCTGGTCCGGGTGTACTGCCTCCTGGCCTCGTTGCAGGCGGCCCGGAGGCCGGACAATTCGGCCGTCCACCAGTACAGCGCCCGCCGCTGGGGGGGACTCTTCGCGGGCGGCATGGCCGCTCTGCACACCGTACTGAACGCGTCGCAGAGCCGACCAGCCGCCTCGTCCAACCCTAACACCGACAGCGGCGGGAGACTCCAACGGCCGACGATGGCGGCCTCCTCTGCTAGTTCCCGCTTGAGCCTAGTGAGAGCCCAACGCGGAAACCGGCTCTTCCCCCTGGACGACGACGACGTTGACGTCCATATATATATATATATGTGTGTGTGTGTCTATGGGCGTCGTTTGGATCAAAAATCTCCAACTTCTTATTTTCCCTCATGAGCTATATTTCAATGACTTGCAATTATCATTCTTTTCTGTGCTCTCTTTCGGGTTCATGCTGATGAATTTGCTGTCAGGAGGAAGGATACCGCAATGAATCACAAAGTCCCGGATATCCGCGCCAGCTGAACTGACACGGGGCAATTGCTAATTTATGGAGAATTAATTTACCCAAATTTATGTTACCCCTTTAATGCAATTCTTCAAGTTACAAAAATGTAGCATGAAAGATATTCAGCATCGCTCGTGTATACTTTTAGATATTACTACCTGAATGTAGTGTCCCACTAACTAACTACAACAAGTCTATTCCAATTATAAAAAAAAAAACAATTATAAAAAAAAATATTCCAACCTTTCACTTGTTCAGCACGACGAATAGTATTATGTAGGTAATTGTAGTATAAGGGAGCCAATCGAGCAGTCAATGTCTGGCGCCGACGCGCACAGGCACCCGCAACGTTCCGATGCTATTCTTGGTATCAATTTCCAGTATAAACCAAAAAAAAGTGTTATTGTGATTTTCGAGCTACATTATTGTTTTTACTTATATACAAACATGGTTGCTATTATACAGTGTTAAAAATATAACAGAAAACAGAGTATCTTTCGGCTCAGATTATAAACAACCTCAGTAGATTTGAGATTGGAACTTCAGATAACTTTCAAATATAAAATCATTTACAAAGGCCTAAAAAATCATGAACTTTCCGACGCCATTTTTCATATTGTTTCAAAAAAAAACGTCGTATAATGTTAAATGTATTTTAATGTTAAATTGTCTTAATTCTCTTATATGTGCATTTTGATAGTAGCGATTACAGGATCTGTATGGCTATTAATTATAATAGACCGTATCAATAATATTTTAGCTTGAATGGTATATGCCACGTTTGAAATTGGTTGTTAAATTCTAGTTAATTGTAACTGAGTATATGTATTGCCCGATTTTGGTTGGCACTTGAAGCTAAGTTTTATTCCACCACGACAACACACCTGCGCACTCGTCAATGGTTGCAGATGCCAAACTCCATAAATTGCGATTCGAATTGTTACCGCTGTGAATATTTATGTTGAATTCTATTAAAGTAATCACCAAGAAAAGGGGGTAAAGGGCTATTATAAGTTTGGTTAAACTTTTATATGCATTTATTCCATCCTTGTCTCTCCACATTCACAATCATGAACAAAGTGTTTGTATGTGACAGTTTATGACAATGGCTAGCAATACAGTTTTTAATTAGGGTTAGTAAAAACTGAGTCTTTGCATATATAATTATTGTTCAATAACCACAAATTTTTACGGATTGTCCTTCATTCCTTATATTCAATATTACAAGAATATAGTGCTATTATATTTTCATATTTAATCAATTCTCAATTTAATAAAGAAAAAGAAAAATTTGTAGAGCTCTGAAAAGGAATACACAACGTGCATTACGTGTGTGTACTGGATCAACCCCCAAAATACATTCAGGTTGCACAATTTGAAACCAAGAATTGATGTTCTGCGTGCTGTTCTCAAACTGTTAAAAAATAAATTACAAAACTGACGCGCCATTAACGTATTAAAGTTTATTGTACTAACCATGACTAGTTTTATGTTAGTTTTATTAAGTTTTTAAAGAACATATTGGTGAAGCATCATTTTCCCTAGGGCAAGAAGAGCGGCCAGGGGTGGACGGCCTTCGGTCCCTCCACGTCGAAGGCTGCTGGTCCTCCAGCGGGTAGGGGCATGGGGAAGGCCGCCACTCAAAAGGCGGAAACTTCGTGGACCGATGTGGTACGGCGAAAGGCACAGAAGAAGCCGGCGGCACCAGCGCCGCCGGTGAAGAAGATAAACACACCGGCGGCTTCTGCGCCGCCGGCGAAGAAGAAGGAGGTGGCGAAGCCGAAGCTGTCGCTCCCCCGCTCCTCTCCGTATATATATATATATATATATATATATATATCTATATAGCTCCATGATTAGGAACCTTTTTATGACACGACGATGAAAGCGTATGTGTATACTGCTTTTAAATTAATAATGTAATGTTACAGTAAAGCAACAGAAACGAGCAGCAGCTGCGTCTGTCGAGGCGCGTTCATAATTCTCTTATTGTCATTGTTACAGTTTAGTCTCATAACATATTTATTAATAATATAAACATGCGGTATTCGTTGAATACTAACAACAATCGTGTCCGAGGTAATATCGACATGTTGGTGTTGAAACAAATCTTATTATGAGGTACTAGCGGCACCAGGCGTACTCCACCCCCCAAAAACGCACCTTTAGGTGTTTCGACCCAAAATTAAGATTCTAGGTTGTAGGGGATTGTCCCGCACCACAGGACAACCCCACATAATCTGGGATAGTGCAATGGGGTGCGGTACCCATCCTCGCCCCTTGCCCCGTGCGTAGTAGCGCCGTATCACTTTGCTCTTTTGTCCCTTTGTAGCAATTATATTTCTGCTACATAAACATTTTATAAAGAAGTATATCCGTCAACTTTGTCTGTTAGACTGAGGGTGTGCTCTGTGTGGAAGAAATGGCATTTGTTTTCGTCAAGGAGGTCGGAATCATTTTTAAAAATATGATAATCAAATAGTATTTTTCTGTTTTACTGTGACTGCTCTAGATGTTAAGTTATATTCATAGTTTCTTAGTCGAAACGTCTGTAGTTTTTAGGAATGCGAAATTAACGCCTTAAGACTTTTTTTTTGTTCAATTACTGTCACAGATCTAGGAATGAAGCTTTACACACAGTTCCTAAGTCAAAATGCCTAACTTTTAAGAGTACAAATTTAACACGTCATTGTATTTGACATTATTTTAAAATAATTAAACTTTTTAACAACGATATTTGTTGTTTTATTTCACAACTGTACACGTTTAGATGAGTTTTCGGAAATTATACAATGCCCAAAATAATGAATGTGATTTTTTCTCGAAATATATATTTCTGCTCGAAATGTTTGTACGCTTATTATTCAAAACTGCATATTCGCACTTTCGTGTTTTTGGCATAGGATCGACGATGTTATAATAATTATGTACATATTGTGTGGAGATGGAAAACGTGAATTTTATATCGGCATAAGAAATTATACCCAATGTGAAACTTGTTATAACTTTAAATGTTGGTAGTCGCAAAAGTCAGATCCTCGAGGTGTAACGACGGTAATATTTTATCTATTATGCTGTGTGCTGTGTGTGTGTACATTGTGCGTGTGCGCTGTGCGTGAGGACAGGCCGCCGCTGCCTTGTGAGACGGATGAGCTGCTTTCAGGTTTTGGTGCGTTGACAAATAATAACTTTTTTCAGATAATTGGCGATTGTGCAACGCGATCTTTTATATTATGAATAGCGTACACCGATTATTGTGCCGAGTAGCCATCGAGAAATATCACAAACGAGTAATTTTTACAACACATTAGTATAGGTAATACTAAGTAAGGAAGTAAGTACTTACGTCCTACAGCATTATAAAGTTACGCAAAATCTTTATCAAGTGTGAAGAGAACCAACAACACACTTCACATGAGCACAACATTGTTCTACCCTCAGTATGTGCAGATGCTTACAACCGCACGTTTTACACCTTGTGATTACTTAACGTCCGTATACAATGAATTCTTGATACAAAGAAACTTGAATTAGCGAGAACCCTCTAAAAAAGTCTGGTATATTATAAAGCACTTTTCGACTCTGACACCACGTATCTGTACCGCTGCAAGTAGCGGAGTGACTTGTGAAGCTGTGAGAGCG
>JAFELO010000792.1:15006-30893 GCA_017140195.1 Eumaeus atala
AGTTACAAGTTTCACTACAAGTGTGTAGTTACAAGTTTCACTAGAAGTGTGTAGTTACAAGTTTCACTACAAGTGTGTAGTTACAAGTTTCACTAGAAGTGTTTAGTTACAAGTTTCACTTGACTAATATATGTTCTTTTCATTAACATTCTTATTGTTCGATTACTGCAGTATTTTTGAAGCTTAAACGGGCACTTAAGTAAATTAATTCGCATTAATTACCAAATATGTAGCGAAATTAATTATAACTTTTGGTAATTATTATGATCGATATTTATCTTCAATTACACATTTCGAATAAACTAAGAAGAGCGCAACATTTTATATTTGGTTCTTGCTGTTGAATGCTGAGGTATAACGAAACAAAACGAGCGGCGGTGAACATCGGAATCCAAAAGAGATCCAGAAAGTGAAGATTATGGTATATGATGCAGGGCCTAATTTTGAATTATCAGTGGCGACCATTCAAAACTAGGTCACGCGCATTTTTTTTGAACCAATACACGTGTATTTTATGAACCTCTAACTGTTCACTTTTTGAATTTGAATTGTATTTTAATCAATAAAAAATAAAGTAAAAGGAATCCGAGTCTCTAAAGCTATACAGAATTCCATTGAACTGTACCAAGGGCGTGCGTTCACCTGTAAATGAACGTGTTAGTTCACGTTATTAAAATTATTCGTTAATCACATGAATGAAATGAAAAAAACTCCGGGCATGCTTTGGTCATATAACAAAGGCTTAGAGGAAACCGTTTCCTGACCTCACACCGCACCAGCACGCGAAGGTGGAAGTTAAGCATCAAAATTATATGACGGCGCGCTACTGGCCTCGTTCTGTGTTGATCGGCGGTTTATCACAAGACACGAGTTGTTTTCCGCCAACTTTATAATGTTGTCACGACGAAGAGGTCTCAGTTGGCTGCTGCTGCTATCGCACTCATTGCAGGCAGTGTTCCGGACAATTGTTAAGAAAAATAAAAATCGTCCTTTAAATAAAAACGCACGGCAAACGTAAATAACGCACCGTGTGTATTTAGCCTAAATAACGCTTCGTGCGCATTTAGCCTAAATAATGAAAGCTTTCAATGGGCGGGTTCTAATTAATAATGATACGAGTGTCCCCGTGATCATGTTTTAAATTCGTGTTATCATTCGCGACATAAGTTGTCGCGAATGGTAACACGAATTTAAAACATGACCACGGGGACACTCGAGGAGACAGCTGCAAGACGCGATAGCCACTTTTTGCGTTGGTTGGAGCAACTCAATTAATTTTCGGATACTCTCTAGACCTTGTGACGTGAGGATGTCGGCCGCCTCCCTCTAAACGACTGCACCGCTAGGAGCTAGTTCCGGCATCGTGCAGGTCCTCCGTGTACACTAATGGCCGACGATGCTGGCCTATTCCACGGAGTCTTGTGGGATGACACAGAATCACCGTCATGAACGAATATGTCAAAAGTATGTTCGAGTACAATATTTGAAAACATATTTTTACATTTTTATATAACAAGACAGCACAAGGATTTTGATATATTCGTTCATGGCGGTGATTCAGGGTCATTCCACAAGAAAATCTAAAGAAACGCGATAAAATCCGTTAAAGAGACACAACAATGAATAACATTCGCTGAAATATAAATCAAGATGCTGGCCTAATAAAAGTTATACTATAATGTAGCTGTGTGTGTATTCGTTTGTGTGTGTATGTGTGTCATCTCCGATAGGCGACAGGAGTTCACTCCTTAAGAGCGAACATGTTCCTGTAGTGGCAGGAATGGTACGGCAGGCTCCACACGACACGGCTTCACTGGTTACAGGCTCAGCAGCACGTGCAGAGCAATGATGGCTTACTCGTACATGCGGAGCTCACCGTCGTATGTCTCGCGGCCTCTCGCCGACCCCGCAGCACCCTACGCATGGGGTGTCGAGTGAAACTCGCACACATTACTGTCAGCGCAGGGCGCTCCGCTTCATGAATATTAGATACGACACGTACAGAACCAATATCGAGTACAGCCTTCAGTTGTAGGCCTCCAGACTGCGCGTTTCGTGTCTCATTACACGTCTGGCCACATGTAGGTCACCATAGGAAATGATAGAATTTTATTGCGTTCTACAACTCGAATAACACTTTGCAACTACGTACGTGGGTGCTGTCGCAGGTCATCTAAACACTTTTAATCATGACTGTACCGCAGTTCTGCCGCGACCGTGGTGGGATAGAGGGGCGAAAACCATATCCATTAACTTTATGCGTCCGAACTCGGTAGTAGGGGTGGCCCCAAACGGGGCAATTCGCGAAAAAGAATTTTTTCTCGACGGCGCGGAAGGGTATGCGTTTATGGTGAGCTTGTTGACACGTGCTAACGTTCCCTCGTGTCGCAACAGCGACGTTATCGGTAGGAAAGAGTGTGATTTATTCGTTTTTTATAGTTCAGGGGGACAAACAAGTAAGCATATATTACTGACGTCCATTGACATCCGCATGAACAATTACCGACCTATGTTGAGTGTATCATAACTTACACTTTGCTTAAGAAGACCAGCGGACACCTGTCTACTCCCGGCGGTATACCGGAGGGAGATCCTCCTCACCACCCGGAAGTTCCCTCCGAGTCGCATTTTATAATTTACTAAGTACTTTATACTTTGCACAAAAAAGTACTTATTTAAATACTTTTTGTCAAAATATAATTTAACTAATCTCTTTTTGAACGTCTATAGACGAATAGAGAACCATTAGTTGAGATCCGGCCCTGACGTGAGAAAAGAAGAACGAAGTCATCGGAACTGATTACCTGCATGTGATAACTGCGCACAGATTGTAATAACTGCGCACAGATTGTAATAACTGCGCACAGATTGCATTACAATATCACAATGTGAACTGCGCCCTCGTAACTGACAGCGGCAACACCGAAACAGTTCCACAACGTCGTTCGCGTTTTATTCATTTCTTGAAAATTTTCTTGACATTATCGTAGCTTTTCAATCACGGCGTCGCCTCATGGTGTACGAAGGCCAGGCTAAAATTAGCCATGTTTCATGCTCTGAATTATTCACTGCATTGGATCGAAGTGTCGCCGTATGCAGTCAGCAGTCAGCAGTGTTGCACAAGTATTGATTGTGGTGCCCTCTTTAATTTTGATTACGTAAACAAGTTGCCTACGCAGGTCTGTTTACACCGTCGGCGGCCGCGTCGCTGTGACGAGCTGTTCAGTTATTTCTCTTTTCTTTAGGTAACAATAACACATATACCAACTAAGAGGTTTATTTTATTTTCCTCCAAAGAAAAACGAACGAATTTTTTGTTCATCCGTCTGTATGACTAGTATTCTCAGGAACGTACGTATAAAAGGACCAAGCTTCAACCCATGGAAGCCCATGATACTATGATATTACATGGGCTGCGAATCAGAAGACCCTACGCTGCGCGACTTAAGATGGGATTGACCCGTAGGCGCTACGTGCAACCTTTGCCGCCTCCCTAAATGGCAACGTGAACCCATTTGACAGCCTTAACATCAGAGGGGACTGATCTCAGTTGTTAGATCAGCCTCCGTTTTGGAAAATTCCGGGCCCTTATGAGGGAGAGGCTAGTTGCTGAAATGCCCTGTTGCTGACAGACCCGTGGCGTTTAAGTTCGGTCCATCTGCGAACCGACCGATCTGGGGACCGGTGCCACCGTACTACTTCCGACCGCACGGATACAAATCCTTTAGGACGCTTTCCGTTGGAATTTAGCAAAAGTACATACTAGGAAATCAATCCGATAATAGATAAATTATTTTATGACCCTGAAATAAGTCCATCACGAACTTGACGTCTTAATATTATGCGAATATTACTCATTACTCATTATAACTTCACAAAAATGAAATTAAGATCATATGCAACAATGCCGAGCGAAGTCGGGGGAAATGGGAACGCCATATTTTATTCTAAAGTAACCATTGCTAGATCTACCGTAAGACCAAGTACTGCCTGTGTCTTTGTCCAGACAAGTATGAATACGACGAATTTGCAATATTTTGCTAGTTGCTAACATTAAAGTTCCTATCGCTATCTTCAATCTCTGATATCTGATCAATCGAACCCAATTTAAGCTCTATCAGACACTGAAAGTTGGTCATACTGAGCTCATATACACAACCCGATCGACATGTGAAAATACAAAAAAAACACTTATACGATAATTGACAGATGATGGCAGATGATGGCAGAATTTCCTTCAACGAAGGACCTCAACAAAGCCAGTTTACACTCTGTACTCGTGATAGCGATGCAAACTTAATTACGACACTAAATCTGTTTCCTTTTTCAGATGGCAAATTTCGGGATCGTCGATATCTGCATCACGTCGGGAATCGCTGCCTGCGATTCCAGATCCTTTTTCCAGAGCCTTTGACTCTCCGTTGGATGGACTCGTTAAATCTTGCGTAGCTCAAAAACCTTATCTTTTAGCATTAAGTAGCGGTCGTAAATTCGATTTGTGACGCACCATTTGTGAGTCAACTCAGGTCGGCGTATACACGTAGCGCGAACACGAGTCATCGCCGTATTCGAGCCGCACGCCGAATGTCCGCGGTGACTGGGCAAGCGCAGCCTACAGCCATAGGCGCCAAACGTGTGCACCCGACGTAATTCGCCTATTTAATTTATCAAACAAATCGATTTTGACGATTGCCGGTTGAGTATTTTCGCTTTAGGTAGGAACTAAAGTACCAGGGTAGCAGGAGGTGGAAGGAGGTTTTACATTGAGGATATCTGTTGATAGGTGAGACGCTGAATGGGCAGCGTCTGATCGAGTTTCGGTTGGGCCAAGAGGCGGAGACAGAATTGGGACTGTCAGTGGCGGCCGCCGAGCTGATGGTACGCGCGGAGGCCAGTCCCCGGGCTCACCGCCTGCGCTACACCCTCTGGGCCTTCACCGTCCGAGGGAACTCTAGTGTTGGCGAACTAGCGGGTGCAACAGTAGCTGGTGGTGAGTTGATTTTTTATAGTATAAAGCGGCAAACGAGCAACAGCTGTGACAACGCAACTCCGATTTCAGATTTTACATTCTAGAGCGTGAGCGAGTGATTCAGCCCTCGTGATTTTCATCCTCTATGTTCATGGAAGATCGTCTCTGATTCTCTATGAGCTTCAAATATTGATTATCTTTTAAATTGACAGCGATGTAGTCTCGTGTTGATAGTATTAATATTGTGGATCGCCCGAGGAACCGTGCTGGGTTTGAGCCCTTCCAACAGGACGGTACTACAATGCTGCTGATGAAGTACATCTTTAGAGTAGATGACCGATGCGATACATCTTTCGCGTTAAACCTGCAGCGTCAGTAGGAATTGTCGTAACCATGTCACGCCATCAACTTTGTACCCAACATTAAACCATCCGGATATGTTCAGGCGGCAGAGGCGGTGGACGCGGCTGGCAGCGTTTGGACGTAACGCGCGCGGCACGGCGGTGGGCCGGCGGCGGCGCGCGTGATCCTCTGCGGCTACTAGTGGACTGCAGCGGCTGCGCGGGGCGCGTGCGGCTGCGGCTCGGTGGCGGCGCGGCGGCGCGACCGCTGCTCCGGCTGCGCGTCACGCAGCGATCCCGCGCGCGTCGCGCGTTGGACTGCGACGCCGCCGCCGGCCGCTGCTGCCGACAGACCTACTACGTGAGCTTCCGCGCGCTCGGCTGGGACGACTGGATCGTCGCGCCCGAGGGATATTACGCAAACTACTGCCGGGGCGCGTGCGACCCCTACCTCAACTATCACTCCCAGGTGAGGAGCCGGCACACTCTGTCACACACATGCGTTATATCAAACGAAACTCAAGTCCGTCAGTTGACTGCCTCGTTGATCTAGTGACAAGTGTGCTCGGCTGAGCAGATCGTGATTTTCTGTGTATTTTTCTGTTCAACTCTGGAGTTCAGTATGTTCAAATGATACACCCGAGCGTCCTGGAGAGCACGTTATAGGGTTTGCGCCTCTTTTTTTCTGGTCGTTTCGGACTTTTATTCCTTTGAAAGAGGAGAATGGGGCAATAGTGCGGTGGCAGTAACGGGGCAGTCGTGTACACTTCACTAATTCAGAATTCTAATGGTAAAAGAATTTTTCGAATCCGTCCAGTACTTTCGGAGCCTATTCAATTCAAACAAACAAACAATCAAATGTTTCCTCTTTATAATATTAGTAGTTATCACAAATATGTCCTAGCGCTGTACCGACTTGCGTCACAGGTTACTTATAACATTTCTTAAACTTATGAAATATATTTTTTCAATTTCCACTCAATATTTCATTAGACGGTGGTTCGCTCGGAGGTTCACCGACCTCTAACGAACTGCCCTCGTACTCACTCGACGCCATCTCCAGTGTTACACTGCCGAGCCGCGAGGCGCACATCGCCAGTCGTGCTAATTTCAGCTGCGATGCAGAACTACCATCGAAAGTTTGTACCTACTCAATTTGATGTTCCCAACACTCCATTGTCCACAGGTGGTAGAGGCGGCGCGGCTCGAGCGCACCGCCTGCTGCGCGCCCGTGCGCTTCTCCGCGCTGTCACTCATCTACTTCGGCGCGGACTCCAACATCATCAAACGCGACCTTCCCGAGATGGTCGTCGAGGAGTGCGACTGCCCGTAGCGGCCTGTACATAGCCACCGCCTCTCTCTCCCGCAGCTTTCGCCGCTCCAAACTGATTTTGTAGCACGAGAGCTGGTCGTTTTATGTGAAAGATAGGCACCTCGTGGTTACCCGCCGGGTTCATTCGCAGCTGACCGAGAACACGGTTGATGAGAATATATACCCTAAAACATCTACATCAACTCCCAGGGGTCCAAAATTACATGCAACAAGTCCACAACAATGAAAAAATGTTTGGAGTTAATCAATTTGTAAAGTATACAATACATGTCGGTCCAAAAACAAAACAAGTAAACCGCAAAGTGCGTATGAGCCCTGAGGTGTTTCTTATAACATCGCTGTCCTTAATGTATTTCAGAACGTCTTTCAATTAGAAAAGGGGATTCTAAATCTTTAAATCTTCCATTTTCGGAGATGTTTAAATTTTGCTCAAAGCTTTTGTTAGCTATATCTAAGTACAATCAACTCTGGCTAAAAGAAAAGGCTTTTTTCACTTTTCATTCGCCTGGCTAGTTTAAGCCAAATAATATCTGTATCATAGTAAATAACCGTTTTAGTCCTAAATGTTAACCTTGTAAAATATAAATTCGCCTCAAATACTTTTTATAAAAAATATAGCTCAAATGTCCGGCAGCCGGCTGGCTGACCAGCTCTCGTACTAGCCGAATCGATTATAAATAATCTTGAATTCTGTATTTTGTTCCTCGCGTTCGAAAGACTATATCCTATATCGGGCTCCGTGCGGGATGGTGCGCACGGGTGTGTATGGACATTTATGCGTCACTGTAGTGCAGCGCGCGTGCGGCTCCCGCCACCGTCGCCACCGCCGCCACCGCGACCCGCCAAAGAGCGCGGCGTCGCACGCGCGCTGTACCGCACCGCAGGGACGCATCGCCGCGTCACCGTAGCGTGCGGAGGCTGCCTAATAATTTAATATGCCGTTTTCTTTCACCCCATTTGGTGATCGCTTGTAATTATTGTAAACTGTATTATAATAATTATTATAATTATAATAAATAATAAATCAACTTTTTCATAATTATTAGTAATTCTTTTATTTGTCGATCTGCCATTTCTATTGATTCCATAGTCGGGCAAAGCACGCGGTGTGTTATGGTCACCGACCCATCTAGTCTCCCCACCCCTCCCCCGCCCCACAGGCACCACCTTGGACTCCTGTGCCACAACAACACCTCGGCCTCTGTTGCCGACATAAATTCCGTGGAATCCTCTGTGGAATAAGAACAAGGGCACAATTCGTGTCCGTACGCTCCACGCATAACTGATACCACTATCTGTGCTTGCCTAGAGGAACACAATGTCGACATCCAACTACTGCAGGAGAGGATTTCCAACGGTGTAATGGAGATCCCAAAATCCGCAATTATCAATTAATTCGGAAGGACAGGCTGCGATCACAAACAGGCGCACTGACACCTGTTATAAGATAGCACGTCACTGTGTCCCTGTAGACCCACCCGAATTATATATAGACTTAGATCCTTCAGCAAGTAATTATAGCCGGCAACTTCAACAGTCGCCATACCGAAGCCCATACAAGGCTCGCTACCATCGTCTACACAGAACAAACGGTTTTACGAGCGTAACGGGCCCGATCAGCGCCCCAGTTTTCTAGATTTTATTTAAAGCGTCTCACTTACGTCAGCTGGAGCGAGACGTTACACGAGCTAGACTCAGACCACAGGCCAGTAGTATTCGATTTTACTCCCCATGAAATCCCCATTTCACAAAAGCGAGTATCGATTACACCGTCCCAAAGGTACATTTAAATGATTTTCGATCGAGTCATCTCGTCAAAATTTTCAACATGATGGAGCCCGATGAAGCTGCCATGGTGGCTTACTAACCATACCTGTATCACGACTGACATGTTTACCAAAGAGATCACAACGACCCACCAGAGACATTTTTGATCTCCCGGAAGATATCAAAGGCTTAATTCATATTTTAATCACAAGGCCGGCTAACTGAGCTCGCGCTCATCCGACCTAATCTTCCTCCTGTAATAGACGATGATGAAAAGACCGAGATACTGGCCGAAACGCTAGAACCTCAATGTACCTCGAGTGCCTTGCAACTAATCCCTTCTCACGTTGCCGAAGTACATTGAGAAATTTAGCACCACCATAAGGCGAGCCTATACGTCCCAACACTATAGACGTTAAACTCCTCATCCAACTTCTCGTCCCTAGACAATCCCCTGGACTTAAAATCTTAAGTGCTTAAAATCTTGCCACCCGTTCCAAAAAAACCTCATAGTCGTATGCATCCTTGAGAGTTACACGTTCCCAGACGTATGGAAGGAAGTCACTATGATCGGTATTCACAAGCCGGGCAAGCCAGAAGCTACCACCCAATAAGTCTCATCAGGTCGTTGAATGAGCTCTACGAGAAAGTTCTCGCATGCATCAAAGATGTAGTGAAAAATAAAAAACTGTTCATGGACCAACAATTCACAGTCCGCGAAGCTCATAGCTGTCCTTTACAAGTGCACCGCGTCACGGAATATGTACTGAACGGGTGAAACCGTGAAAATAGATACCCAGCATTCGCCATCTTTTTCGATGGGGTAAAAACGTTTTACAAAATCTGGCACGAACGCATTATTTCCAAGCTATATCGTCTAGAAATGCCAGATAGACTAATACTCATCGTTAAGGACTACATATCTAACCAACACTCCATAACCGGGTAGAGGGCACACTGTCCTCCTTGGGCCCCTCTGAGCTGGAGTCCCCCAGGGCGCCGTATTATCCCCGACCCTGTGTAATCGTTACACGAGCTATCGCTCGCCCACTATTCCAGATTAGAGCTGGCGATGTTCGCAGACGGTACCGACCATTACGTAAGCGTAAGGTATGGCAGGGTGTCCCACGCTAATCTCCAGTCGGCCGTCACTGTGCTCGGTGATTGGTTCGCACGATGGAGAATAGAAGCCAACTCTTAATCATACTACATTGTATATTTATAGACGTTTTGTTGATTAATGAGACCGCTGTATTTGTTTTTTTTTTTGTCTTCTTCAGTGATTTGTATTATTATATTTGGAATGAAAATAATTTCATTTCATTAAAATTTCAATTATTTTTACTATCTATCTTAAGTAACAAACACAAAGACACACACAAACACAGACGCACACACACACACACACACACACAGAGAGAGAGAGAGAGAGAGAGAGAGAGAGAGAGAGAGAGAGACAGACAAACACACACACACAGCACACACAGCACACACAGAGACACACACATACACACGCACGCAAAGACGCACACACACGCACACACACGCTCACATACACACACACAAACATACATACACACACACACACACACACACACACACACACACACACACACACGCACACACAGATATACACACATACACATCACACACACACACACACACATCACACACGCACACAAAGACGCACACACACACGCAAAGACGCACACACAAACACTAGGCCGTTAGTCACATATCACGATGAAAAGAGTCGGTACCTCACATCTATATGTGAATGCAAGGTACCACCCAGGTCGTGAAAGCGTCTAGACACCGATACAGTGATAAAGATAAAAACATGATTATAGTACATATTAACTCAGCAATTGTGTTACATCCCTTTTTTAAAGAATTGAGCGAATAGAGGAATTTAAGATTTGGCGCAGATGGGGATTACATGGAGAATATGTGAAGAATGTTACTGTTTTACTATAATATGCGTTCCATTTTATTATTTTAATGCAATAAGTCGATACGCACGCGCCGTAGTGATACGCAGCTGCGAACACTGGTGTAAAACACAAGTGTCAACTGTCAAACATAATAATTGGATTATTTTTTCTGAAATCATTTCACTTATTTACAATTGAGCGAGCTCAATAGTAATGTAAAATTGGTTAACAGAAATAAGAACTATTCTTATAAGAATAGTTAAGTATTATTAGAGCACAGGGGAGCTAACGAGCAATCGGAGCCACTCCGAGGCTATCAGGTGTCGGACACTTCGTCCTTACATCCGCCGAAGCAGGAACGGATTGCCCATAGGCAGGCATGGGCGATATGATATTATTAGCCGCAGAAACTTGGGAAGTCTTTAATTTCAAAAGATCAAAAGTGACACCTCACCAGTCAGGGCCTTATCTAATATATATCTTGGAACCTAAATGGAATAAAAAATATACTCCCCATCGAACATCGTCACAAAAACAAATCCCGTTTCATTGCGTGAAATGAAACGTGCAGTTGGATCGTTCCACAAAGTTGTTAAGTTGACAATGGCGGGCTGCAGCCGCCGCTGACGGGCGGCGTCGGCGTGGCGCCGCACTCGGGGGCGCGCGATCAATGTCCCCGTAGACGCGGCGGCTCCGCCTGGGGCCGCAGGGTATGGCACCGGCTCTGCCAACGTCCATCTAAAACACTGGCCTTTATAATAATGCTTCAGTTTATTAGTATTTTTCCAAAGCCAGTTTTCCAAGCCAAAATTTGATGCTGTGGAAGCGAAGTGCAGCCCAATGCAGTTTTATGGGACTGCTATGGGTGCTCGTCGGATACATCCCGATGAAAGTGCTCATGACAGCTAATTTAGCGATTATTATCATGGCCTGAGAGACCGCGTAGTCCCACATCCCCCTTCTCTGTCGTCGAGGGCAGCTCACGCGCGTGGTAGTAAATATGTTCTAATAATTTGTAAGCGCGTCGCGAACATCATCCGATACACAGGTACACGTATGATGAGCGCTCCGAAATATTTAATTATTTTTGTGGATGCTGTGATGATTTTGTGATGATTTTGTGATTAGTCGCAAGATAGAGTAGTAGTAGTCACAGTAGCAGCAGCGTCAATACATTGAACAGTGGCTTGCGATGTTAAAATGGAGTGGGTGATAAAGAGAACAGAATCGCTGTGATTGCATTACACAAAGGAGATCTGGAGCCAAATGAAATTTTTAAAACTCTCCATACATTTGGTATTAATCAAATGTTTGTATACCGGTCTATTAATAGGTACAAAGAGACTCCTTTGTTTGTGTCAGAGGAACATCTGGCCGTTCACGTAGTGTTCATACGAAAAAGATGGTCAATGCAGTAAGGAAACTAATTTGAAGAAATCTTGTCCGAAAGCAAAAGATTTTATCTCGGGAAATGAAATTAGCGTCTGGTCATTTCTTAACTAATAAAATAAAGATTAATCGGGTGGTAAAATCGAAACAACTGCTAAAGCGGTACGGAAATGGAGCTCACAGAAAAAATTTGTTTACGGGTCAGATTTTTTTACAATAGAGTAACGTTTTAACAAACAAAATGACCGTACTTATGCTGAATGCTCTAAGGAAGCTTCCCAATTAGTGGACGAGTGCAACGTGGACATTATTCGGTTTCAGTGATGGTTTGGTGAGAGGGTAGGTATGAAGGAGTCATATTTTTGTGAAAAAGGTAACAAAACATCGGCATCGAGATACCATTCTGGAGAAGGTAGTTAAGCCCTTTAATAGCGCCAAGTTCAATAACCAAAGGCCTTGCAGCAAAGCTCGGGACCAGATCATAAAACTCGATCCACCCAATTTTGATTAAAACGAACTTTCCGGACTTAATCGGAGCTGAAGACTATCTCTCATCTAGTCCGACCTTAATCCACTGGATCATGATTCATGGTCGGTTTAGAGAGTATAGTTGATCAAAACGCCATGATAATTTCAAATCCCTAAGCAATCCCTAAAACAATCCATTTGGCAGTAAAGAAAATCCCCATGGAAAGAGTGCGTGCTGCTATTGGTGACTGGCCTCAACGTTTACAGGACTGTACTGCAGCCAACGGAGACCGCTCCAATAAGCTATTTTATATATTTAATTGTTTTGCATTTGTGCTAAACTAACAACTGTAAAAGTAATAAATGTTATTTGCAATTTGCGTACAATATTTCTGACAAGGCTGGACATATTAAATAAAATATTGTAATAAGAAAAAAAACCCTTTTGTTTTCGAATATAACCTAGTTTTACCCGACTGCGTCAGTAGGAGGACAATGTTTTTTGAGAGTTTGTATATATGTAAGTTTCCATGTATGTCTGTATGTATGTATATGGATTTGTTTACCTCCTTCAGCCGGATTTACACGTATGATGTGTCGTTAGATGTTGATGACTTCTAAGAGGTATCGTAAAATAAAATGTGTGTGTGTACAAGTACACACGTTAGAAGCTAAATTTACTCTCGTAATTTGCGCTCACGCTGCAAAAGAAGTATAACTTCAATAATTAAAAGAATAAAAACCTGATTTCTAATTGAAAATAAAAAGGAAGGCTTCGTAGAGTCTCCGAAAGCGATTGGAATCTTGACATGAACCTTCTCGATAAGTAATGGACCCCACTGCAAGAAGCCTTGGTGTTGTTTGTTCTTTAATTTTTTCACTATTTCCTCTCACGAGACCTGTGGCAGTAACATACGCGCAGCGCGCCCGGGCTCCGCGAGCGCCCGCCGCCGGCCTGTCTGCCGCCGCCTGTAAACAATCACATCCACGCTCCGCAGTACACACTGTCGCACTTCACACCTAAGCTATGGTTCGCACTGTCGCGCGCTCTGTTATTGGGAGCCATCTTATTCATAGCCGAATTGGTTCAATTACAGCACAATTGGAATTTACTTCTTAAAAAAGAATGTGAGGCCCGCGCTATGAAGAGTATGTGTAGTAAACCGTACGCCACAATAACGAGAGAAACGTGTTCCGCGCGGCGTCGCTTACGCACCCGATTTCGATTACGCACCCGATTCAGAACGATGCTCGTAACAACAACACACCTTCACGCCAGCTCCCTAACGGGGTAGGCAGGGTGAACGGAGTGTCATTCATCACGATCCTTACAAGGCAAGGCAAAACAGGTTATTTGCCTCCACCCCAGTCATTACTCCTATCCACAACACTAAGACGCCGGTTGCGAAGGCTCTTGACACCACAGCGGAACAGTACCCGATCAGCCCGAGCATGGCACGTCAGGGTTGGTCTGCCCCGGTACGTACATGCTCGCTTAACCTTATTACACGCCTACACCAACGGAGCATGCTCCTTCCCTATTTATACCGACACTTTCTTTCATATCTAAGCTCTCTCTCACTTCACTATTGCGAACGCGGTAGTTGATGACTAATGGTGTAGTTCTTAAGGCGTAAACTCCTGCCCCCCCACCATGGTTCAAGCCATGTCGTGGCGGTGGGCCTCAGTAGCCTGGGGTTATCCGAGACACCTTGGGCGAAGCCAATTGAACCGAGGAGGTGGCGGCTCTTAGTACCCCTCCTATAAGAAGAGGGGACTAAAGACTTATTTATAAACTGAAGTACGTAAGGATTTTACATCTTAAAATATCAAGCTAAGCAGTAACTTCTAGAGACGAAGGTGATACATCACTCCCACGCGTCACAATATCATGCTCCTTGAGCAGGGAGCAGTGAGCACCTCGACACTTCTAAAGACGAAGGTGACATGTCACTCCACGCGTCACAATATCATGCTCCTTGAGCAGGGAGCAGTGAGCACCTCGACACTTCTAAAGACGAAGTTGACATGTCACTCCACGCGTCACAATATCATGCTCCTTGAGCAGGGAGCAGTGAGCACCTCGACACTTCTAAATACGAATGTGACATGTCACTCCACGCGTCACAATATCATGCTCCTTGAGCAGGGAGCAGTGAGCACCTCGACACTTCTAAAGACGAAGGTGACATGTCACTCCCACGCATCACAATATCACGCTGCCCGTGACCATGACAGCCGAAAGGTTATCGAAACGTCGGGATTTAGAAACTTGAGAGATCAAGACAGAATTTTCGTTTGGTGAAGAAATTTCTGTTTCCGGGAAGCAGTCCTAACATCATTTTATTTTATTTTCAGCTCTTAATTTTCGTTCCTTTTCAGCTTATTTAAGTATCAGTTTATTTATTTAATATATATTAATTTTTTAACAACAACTTTGTGGAGGACAACAACTTTGCGTACTGCTTCGGTAAACGTTTCGAGTTCACCGCGCTATACAATACATCTTTAATCAGTTAAGAAATGATCAGTGCGTCTCTTATTGGCTGCAAGTCCCAAGTCATCTCTTAAGATACGCGACATGTTTCTAGGTGCTATCTTCATTTCCCGAGACAAAATATTTTACCCGGACGGCAGGATTTCTTCAATTTTTTCCCCTTACACCTTTGACCACACTTTTCGTACCAGAACTGCGTGGACGACCAGATCTTTCTCTGTCACAAATTAGGAAGTCTCCTTGTACCTATTAATAGCCCGGTAACAAACATTCGACTAATACCAAGTGTATGGAACGATTCTGTTATTTCGACACTCCATTTTAATGTTGCAAAATATTTTACAATGTAATGGCGCCAGAGTGAAAAAAACACAAGGAATCTTATAAAAATAACAGATTCCTAATTCAAATGTAATATTTTTTTATTTTTAGCCGTAACAGTATTTACGACCAGACTAAATTTATAACATATAAATGTATTGATTCAATTCACCCTAACCGTACACTTGCAGGAATGCGGCGTCTGCGCTGTGTTCGGCGTGCGAGTGTGTTGTGGTTAACGCGTTACTGCATCTGTAGCAATGCGATCGGCCGGATAACTCGGGCGCCGGACGGTCGGAGCCACCCGCGGTCGGTATGTTGGCCGCTGACCGCCAGGTCTACTATACTCGGATGTAAAGTACGTATTTAATGTGACATCGCGAATCTCATTTACACTAATAATGTTTTAAAATATAATCACTGGTGTTTACAATAGGCAAGATGATAGTTCTGGAAATCCTATTTTATAAATCCCATGGGTGCACAGCTGCTGTAGGAGAAAGAAAGTAGCAATAATTCAGAAAGAAGTTTTAATGCAATTTTCTACAAACAATTTTATAACGTGGCGTCAAAAGGCCTGCTGGTGTCATGGCGCCCGCTTCGACGTCACGTTCATCTGAACTTCGACTGAGTTGCCGAAACAAATTAAAACAAAACGGATCGGGACGTCAGATCCTATGACTCGTGTTTCCGTAAATATGAGACATGTGGTCGCGCCGTTCACTGCTCACTGCTCAAGGAGCGTGATATTGTGACACTTGGAATTGACATGTCACCTTCGTCTTTAGAAGTGTCAAGGTGCTCACTGCTCCCTGCTCAAGGAGCATGATATTGTGACGCGTGGAGTGACATGTCACATTCGTCTTTA
>JAFELO010000792.1:31009-54730 GCA_017140195.1 Eumaeus atala
CATTTTTATATATATTTATTATTATTATTATTTATACAATATTTATGGCAAGAGATGTGGGTAACTTGTTTGGCTATCTATTGTATTGTATGTATGTTTGTCACTTTAAGGCACCATATTGAACAAACGTTTTAGTCGATTTTGTTGAATCATTTATCAATGGAATCGTATTGATCCTGGGAATGTTAACGAAGAAAAAATAATGGTCAAGTTCAAAATGGGGCCCTTTTGACGCCATATTGTACAAAATAAACATGACGAACAATTTCATATGGGGCATCATTGAATAGATATTTTAAAATCACTATTTGGTTCCTTTAATGTGTGATGGGTGGGAACCTCATCCGATTTCGCTGTCCCAAAGTTGGTGGAGTTGACCTCTACCGCGAGGCAACCTTCCTGTGGAGGAGGCGTCTGTCTCTTGGGGGACTGACTGGCCGCCGAGGTACCCTGATTTTGTTCCAGGGCACCTCCCTAAAGGCGGCACGGATAGCACTTGCGCTGGATTTAGTGCGTTTATTCCCACACCACTGGTTTATGATGGGGTCCCACCCGGGGCCGGTAAAGGCGCGTAAATACGGTGCCCAGCGTCAACAAAAAACAAAATAAGCATTGAAGGTGTAAGACGTAAGGTTGATAAAAATAAGTTACTGTTTTATATATAAAATATATTTTAAGTGTAGAAGAACCAGAACAGTTCCATCAATTAGTATCTGACCTGGATAACTTCATCGCTTATTTATGATTTTGTAAAAATGTTGTATCCCGATGGCGAAAAATGCAAGCGTGATATCATTTCAGGGGAATGTTAAAGATCAGATAAGTACATAGACCTACACGACACTTGTGTACTCGCCTAATGCATGTAATATAATATATGTATAATGTATGTTACAAGAGACATTTGTGTTATCAGTGTTCAACAACACTTCCTGGCGAACAGAACGCTGCTGTATCTGAACCATAGCTCCCAAACTGCAGCAGGACAGACTGCCAGCTAAAGACACCTTTAAAAATATAAAGTGTGACACTTCATGTGCGTACATATGTAATTAGTATTGTACTTTTTGATGATATATTCTTGAAGTTAAAGGTTCTTTTTTTTTAGATTTCTTAAAATGTGTCAACACATATTATTTTCGACGAAGTGTAACTCTTTCGTTTTTCTTTTAATGGGATAGCAGGGAGGCAAACGATAAATCGAAGCCATTTTACGAATACCGACGCACATGAACATCCATATAATTACTATGTCGATGAGTTGCCCTCCCTCGCCCCCCTCCTCCCCCTATGAGCCACCGACTACTCATAAACCGCATGAAACGTGACACTGAAGATATCACTTTACGCCGGTATCAATTGAGCGACAGGATGTATTGTCATGTACCATGCATGGCACTACCTCTTACTGACAATATGATACTTACTCAAATGACTATCCTCTAACTCACCAAAAACATGTGTGCAACAAGCTGGGGTTCGACGGGTCCAGTCCCATACAATATAGTCGTGTTTATGTACGTGTACATGCGCACACGAATATACACGTGACGTCGTTGGGAAAATGCTCGTGGATAACTGACACTCTGAATTCGGGAAGTGGGAGGAGTGGTCTGCAGCCAAACACCCATTTTTAAAATGAAACTTACATGTATATAATCCGACTCGCTCCCGTAGAGAGTTTTACGTAATGTCTTCTAACCCGAGACACATGTAAACACGATGCACGCCATAAGCACACCATTGATGTGACCTTAAAAACCACAACGATATTTTAGAAAGTTGCCGCCGTGTCGCTCTCGCCCACAGCACATGTGCCTACTAGGATATTTTGTCTCTTTCCGTAAACAGGTCCACTGCGTGTAGATCTGCAAGTACACGCATTCAGCGGCAAACGCAGTGACAACTAGTGGTGTTGTTTTTGAATTAAAATATCTAATTATGGATAAAATGAATGAATATGTAAGTGTTTTTCACGAAATAATTATAGATTTACATGTGCTAAACATTTATTTTCATAGATAGCTAACTATTACTAATTTATATCGCTGTTAATTTTGTAATAAATATCGTAAATATATTTAAATGCACAGGGTATAAACAATAAAATGTTGACAGTCGCTGAATGAGTGAAGTGAGCTTCAATGATATCAGTGAGCAGGTCTGTAGATCGCGTGACAGCTATAAAATCTTCATTTTCTGCCCGTGGACAATAATTTTAATTTCATAAGGGGGAAAAATTATCAGTCTCAGTATTTTAGTCCATTCCCAGGGTGGGAGATGAACCTACAACCTCTAGCGTGACGTCAGCATACTCGCTGCTTTACTAACGGAACTCTTGTAGCTCGACCACACATTACCGCGTTATTTATTAACTTTAAGCATGCGATGAACTTATGATAATAATGCTTCTATTTTTCGTGGAACCGAGATACATTAAAATAATTAGTGCCATCTAAATAAGTGGAACTTTTTATATAGCATAAGGGGCAAACGAGCAGCCTGATAGAATATCTCTACTTAACGCTACTTAAATGGGTGTTAAGTACACATACCGCTTTATTATAAGACGCCTGTTAGCGCTAGCTCAGGGATTAGGGCATGGCTTAACGCGCGTCCTTATTACAAGCGATGGTTTAAGCTAAGCCGAGCGCCAAACTATGGCACTAATTTTTGTGTCTCTTTAACGGATTTTATCGCGTTTCTCTAGATTTTCTTGTGGAATAGGATATATATGAATATATTTAAATATATATTGCAATATATACAAATATTCAATAAATATAATATAATAACAATTACTTAAATATTTATACAGATATAAACTATAAACTTAATAATTATAGTTAATAAGTTGTTAAAAAATTAATATATATATTAAATAAATAACCTGGTTCATAAATAAGCTGAAATGGAACGAAAATTAAGAGCTGAGAATAAAATAAAATGATGTTAGGACTGCTTTCTGGAAGCAGAAATTTCTTCACTAAACGAAAATTCTGTCTTGATCCCTCAAGTTTCTACATTCCGACGTTTCGATGACCTTTCGGCTGTCATGGTCACGGGCAGACTGAAGATTTTATGCTTACGTCTTCGCACTCGGTCCCGTTGCCGGGTCGAGGGGAGTCCAGACCGGAGCTTTGCTCCCTACTGGAGATTTGTGGTTCGAGCCTCGTCAATACGAGGCTGTGGTCAATGCGAGCTCATATTGACCTCTGAGTGTGTATGCACATATATTTATATCTGGGCTATTGAAATCTTTGTACGACCGGCGACTGTCCATTTGTTGGAACACTCTCACAGGTCCCAGAGCGAACTGGGAACCGTGTATGGAGCCAACCATCCTCTCTGTTAATATTTGGATGCTTTCTAATTTCAATCGCATCACGAATCATCCTTGGACGGAATCGAGACTCTTTCGATTTGGGGTTTGTCAAATCGAATATAATGGCGGGCGTTATCTTGTACGTGTTGAAAAACTGCAGACTTAGTGGAACGACGATGTTTAACACCTGCAATATGTCCTTTAACGCGTGTTCTTATTGATCTCTTCGTTTGACCTATGTATGGAAGCCCGCAGTCGCAATCGAGTTTGTATACTTCTGCATCCTGTAGGTGGATCTGAGGCTTTACCGGGGGTAAGAACTGACTTATCTTTTTTGGCGGCTTGAAGAAAGTTTTAATAGAAGCATGCTTAAAGATGTAGCCAATCTTATCAGTGACCCCCTTCATGTACGGTAGTACCAGCGGTATTCGCTCAACTGTGGTCGGTTTCAGTCTATTTTTGAGATGTAGACGTGGCATTTGAAGCTTATTATTAATCAGTACTAGTTTGACATGCCGAAGTTCGGCACCCAGGTGTTGTTCGTTACAAATACCTCGAGCTCTTTGAACCTTGGACTTTCCAACAGTACTTGGTTGTATTGGATGGTGGTGTGAATCACCATTCAAATACCTGTCTGTATGGGTCGGTTTCCCATACACTGCATGACCTAGAGTGTTATTCGGATTGCGGATTATCAAAACATCCAAGAAAGCAAATGAATTGTTGGCTTCTAATTCCATCGTAAACTGTATTTTAGAGTTAATAGAATTTAGATGGTTCAAAAATATAAGTACTTTATCCTTTGGTTATCGTAAATGTATCATCGACGTATCGCTTGTAGAATCTTGGTATTATAGGTGCAGTTTGAAGGGCAGCCTCTTCAAAGTGTTCCATAAATATATCTGCAACTACGGGAGATACGGGTGATCCCATTGCGACTCCATCCTCCTGGTTGTAAAATTGATCATTCCACAACATATAGCCAGAAGTGAGGCGGTGTTTCAATTGTTATGAATATTCCGACGGCAAATTATTATCGTTAAGCTTTCTTGACAACAGCAGCAGTCCTAACATTATTTCATTTTATTTTAAGCCCTTAATTAATGATGTAGCGTAAACGCTGAGTGCGGGCACGCGGATTATTGATGGATATTGATTGATAGATAACAGCGGCGCGAGTGAGTCATTGTGTCTGTCAGCTGCTGTAACTGTGCAGCGGTGTTCATAGGATTGACTCTAGCAGGAAAAATGAGTATACGCACCATCCAGCCGACCCAAGGGTGAGCCGGGCTCAGCCGACGATAACGGGAGTCGATTAGTAACGTCGGATCGTATTCCGGTCATGATCGGCCGCATCCATATCAGATACAGAGTGAGCTTATATATATACAATACGACACGATCGGCCGCATCCATATCAGCTACAGAGTGAGCTTATATATATACAATACGACACGATCGGCCGCATTCATATCAGCTACAGTGTGAGCTTATATATATACAATACGACATGATCGGCCGCATCCATATCAGATACAGAGTGAGCTAATATATATACAATACGACATGATCGGCCGCATCCATATCAGATACAGAGTGACCTTATATATATATACAATACGATACGATCAGCCGCATCCTTATCAGCTACAGAGTGAGCTTATATATACAATACGACATAATCGGCCGCATCCACATCAGATACAGAGTGAGCTTATATATATATATCTATACAATACGACACGATCGGCCGCATCCATATCAGATACAGAGTGAGCTTATATATATACAATACGACATGATTGGCCGCATCCATATCAGATAAAGAGTGATCTTATATATATACAATACGACACGATCGGCCGCCTCCATATCAGCTACAGAGTGAGCTTATATATATATATATATATATATATATATATATATATATATATAGCTACAGTGTGAGCTTATATATATACAATACGTCATGATCGGCCGCATTCATATCAGATACATTACTTATGTCCATATGCCGATCTGCTGTCTTGCGTTGATGAGATGATAGAGTTTGAGAGGGACATGTCGTGTCTTTTCCAGAACGTTGGTTATGTGATACCGAAATTTCATCGATCTATCGAGAATAACGCCTAGGTATTTAACCGCCTCTGCCGTAGGTATTTCGTTACTGTAGAAAAGGATGGGGGCCATACGCACTCCAGCTGCAGAGGATCATTTTTGTGTAAAAAGTATGAACTTGCATTTTTCCGCTTTATCCTCCATTTTAAGAATCATTCATCGAGATCGATGACGGCCTTTTGGAGCAGGTTGACTTCCTTTTTTGATATGTGTCTTGCGTACAGTGCAGTATCATCCGCAATCATCGCCAGTTGTACGCTGGGCCGCGATATGACGCTAGTGTACGGATTGTAGAGGGTGTATGATAGAACCGATTCTTGAGGAACACTCTCAGGCTCTGTGGGGACACGGTGCCCTCTACTCTGAACCGGAAGTGCCTGTTTTCAATACAATTGTTTATGATCAGAACCAGTCTGTCAGTCATTTCTAGTCGGTGTGGGTTGTAGATAAGGCCCTGGTGCGAGATCATACGGAACGCCTTTTGCTACAACGAAAAAGACAGCGCCCGTACCGCGCTGTCGTTTTTTGTAGACCCGTGAATACGTGCTCTGTGAGGCGGCGTACTTGCTGTGGGCAGCTGTGACTGTTGCGAAACGCGAAGTGTTCGTGTATGAATAAGTTTTTCTTTCGTATCACGGTTTTCAGACGTGCGAGGATTATTCTTATATATGGCTTTCTTCCATATGACTGAGATGCTGCATTGCGCCAGAAGGGCGTTAAAATGTACACTAAGAGGTATATAACAGCGGAGGGTAGCTGTTTCTTAGTGATCCTGTCGGGCCCGAGAGTCTTCTTCGTGTGAAGGTACTTTATAAGATCCTTTACTTCTCCCGTGTCCGTCCGGCGTATGCCCTCATCATCATCGCCCTGGGGCACAGCCAGTCGGGCCTTGACTACTCTTTGTGCCTCTTCTAACTGGTAGTACATTGACTCTCTATCGTGGCGATTAAACATTCCTCTTTTCTCTCCTCCTTATAGTGCAGGTAAACGTTTTGCTCAGTTTAGCGATAGCAATTGTTCCTCCAATTTGGTCTTCATTGCCTCCGTGGGCCGTGTGTAATGGTTTCTGTTGGCTAAAGAACTGACCCAATCCTCCGTTTATGAATTACGGAATAGCCTATTTTACTTCTCTTTCGAGTTGTCGGTGGATGCCTTGTCTGTCTCTTCGCCTCCGTGGTGGTCGTACAGACGTTTAGCCGCGCTTTTCCTACAGATTAAGTCCCAAGCATCGTCAGAGAGAGCTAACGTTCCCCTGGGACGGTGGAGATCTCTCTGGCAGATTATTCTATTGTACTAACTAGGAGGACGTCGATTGGACGGGGCCGTGACAGCAGCCTGGGGGGAGTCTACGGCATTTGGGGTATTCCCGAGGCCACTTGATTGAAGTTTCGCTAAATTATCTGTTAGCGTTGTCTTGTAGACGATGATCTTTTTTTTTTGTTCTTTTATTATTAGTAAACGGGTCTATGGTCCGAGTTGAGCTCGTCTAACGGTTTAATCGGTTATGCTAAATTACAAATACACTGAGACACAAGATTTGTATTTTGTTTTGTTTACATAAAATTATAAACAAAGTATCTTGTTTATATTTTATACACGTTTCGCTCCTCGACAGAGCTGGCAGTTATGAATGTTACACTATTCTTGTTCAAAATATTTTTATAGCTCGCTGTCTCTCTTTCTTCATTCAATGCTTTCTGCGCATTGCACATTCTTCTTTCATATCTTCCTTTTCTATTCTCCAAGATGGCCTGTCGCCATCATATAACTGCATATGGCATCTCTTCTCTATCTATATTATCTCTATGGCTAAGACGCCATATCAATTAGCTTAAGCTCACTTTTACTTTTGTAAACAATGATCTAAAGTTGGCTGTGGGTCACTACTACATGTTGTATTATCTGTGCTATTGGCTCAGTACTACATGTTATATTATCTTTGCTATTGGCTCACTACTACATGTTATTGGCTCCCTCCTACATGTTGTATTATCTATATTATTAGCTCCCTCCTACATGTTGTATGATCTATGTTATTGGCTCCCTCGTACATGTTGTATTATCTATGTTACTGACTCACTACTACATCTTGTATTATCTGTGCTATTGGCCCCCTCCTACATTTTGTATTATCTTTGCTATTGGCTCACTACTACATGTTGTATTATCTTTGCTACTGGCTCACTAGCTGCCGTTTGAAGTAGGATTAACGAATGGTTTTAGTAAGACTGCCGGCGCCTCACAGCTTCGTTAATTCATTTACGAATATCAAAACGAATAAAAATTATTGGCATTCATTGAAGGCAGTAATAATTGTTTTATTTTCAATCACCATATTTATTTCGTTATCACAACATAATCTCAGCCTATCAGCACTTGAATTAATATGTCGATTGATGACGTACGAACGTAGGTAATATTAGGAAAAGAGGAGTGCTACATCTACCGCGTGTGCAATGTTCCTGATTAGCTATGAGAACAACATAGGAATAATCATATATGACATTTACAGGAAACTGGGAAAATGAACGAAGGGAACAATACGAAGGAGAACGACGAAAATAAACAGTCGCCGGACCAAACATTCTTCGACACGATGCGAATTGACAAGAATAAAAATATATTTCTAATAACGTGTGTAATCGGTATATCTTTGGCGATAACCTTAGAAATAAACCGGAGGCACGTGCAGCGGGAGCAGACCACGACCAGCAGAAGCTACTGGGTGTACTCGGCCAGCAGCGCCGTGGAGCACAAGGACGGGCTGCTGAAGCACGTGCACCTCGTGTTGCACAGAATCGGATACGAGAGAGTGACGCACGAAGCTCCCTGGGACTTGCTGTGGTCTCACGACTATCCCTTCAGCGTATTGTACGCGGATTTACAGAAATTAAGACCCAATCAGAAGGTAAACCACTTTCCTGGCACCGGATTCGTAACGAACAAGGTGGATTTAGCTACGACGGAGTCCAAGTATATACCGAAAGCGTTTAAAATACCACACAATAAAGATGACTTTTTGAAATACGCTAAAGGTCGCGACGTATTGTTCTTGGAGAAGCACAACCAACATCGGGGCGTGTATTTAAAAAATTTGACCGACATCGACTTGACAAGTGGAGAAAGTTTCGTGCAGGAGTACATACAGAAACCGTTCTTAGTGGACGGGCATAAGTTCGATATTGGCGTGTACGTCGTGCTCACTTCTGTTGATCCATTGAGAGCGTACTGGTACAAAGGCGACGTGTTGTTCAGGTGAGGAAGCCAGTCAAGATCCTGACATGTTGCCAAAAGTTATGAGTACTATGTCGAGCCATTATCACTGGAATCGATCCTAGTGATAACTCCAGCAGCACTTAGACCACGTAATTCGTGTGAATACACGTGGATAATATGAATGTCCTCCTGGCCGAGGTTCTACTGAGGTGGCATCAACATCATCGGCATCATCATCATCTGTCACTCTCTGTTCACACATTCTGAACGGGAAACGACACCACCGGAGCCTCAGTTACTAGCCGCCGGACTGAGGGCTCCAGGAGGTGCGGGGGCGTAGCACCGCCCATTCCTAAGAGGTGGCCGTCTTATATGAATAGATACGGGCGGCGTGGATGGCTACGGGCTGATGATAGTAATAATGAATGCAAGTGGAGAATAAGATATACATGTTATTGGACCTTACCTTAGTTTTCCAAAATATAAGTACTAAAAGATGGTGTGCGTACGAGCGGAGCACACAAGTTCTAGTGCTCGAGTCCTACTCTCTGTTACCTTATGCTCGCTAATTCTATTTCCTTGACTGCGACGAGGCTCCTCGCACTCACAGGTACTGCCCAGCGAAGTACTATCCCTTTGACCCTACAAATCTCAACCAATACGTTATCGGTGACGACTATCTGCCGACGTGGCAGGTGCCGTCGCTCGCGCACCCCTACACTGCCCTGGGCTTCGGCATGAAGGAGGCCTTCGACCACTATGCCAACTCTAAGGTACGCATAATATAGCTACTTCTTATCCTATGTTGTCAGAATAAGGTATCATCGATTCCTTAATCGATGTTCCCTTGAACAGGGAGTATCTGCTAAGCACTTCCTGTGTGTGTTCCACTCCACATGCGCTGTGTGTTTGGGAGGTGTGAAAGTTCCTAAACAATTATTATTACTATTTAGTGTACCTATACATAGTACTAGGGAAAAGATAGAAGTTCTCTTCTTCTTATATATTAAACAAGGTCTGTATATCGCCAGTTTTCTCTAAATCTACTAAACAGATTTTCCTGCGGCTTTCACCCATGAATACAGCGTACAACATGACCGAGGAAGATTTTAGTGTATAACATGGTCCCTTTTATTCACCGATGAAGTAGGGGCGGATCACAAGTGGTTACTATAGATATCTTAGGATATAAACACACTACACAGGAGCGGATAAATGTCTTCGTAGACCTTTTGTCACCGTAAACTCATTAAATTTACGAAACACGTTATAATTATCGCTTTTCCGCTGTATCATGTGAGTAAGGGATACCTCCCAGGCCGTGCCGGCGCATTTCATCTGGATGAACACACACGGTGTTTCAAAGCCGGCGTAGGTTCTATTAGCGTAGACAGGGGGACAGTTTCGGCCGGCGCCGCTGAGCCGTCGCCGTATCACATGATACGCGTAGTCCGCACGCAATGGGATTAATGAAGTTAACCCCACCGTGCGCTGTCCCAGGCGGCGCACGGCGCTTGGCGGTCATGTTACCTCGTCGCGATTTCATGGTACACTGCGCCGCGCGCGGCGGGGTGAGGCGGGCGGCCGGAGCGGGGTGGCTGGAGGGGTCCTGTAAGAAGCTTTACAGACATGTGCTAAGCCTTAAATATACAATTGAGCTACATGGAGTGGTAAACAACCTTTTTCAAGGTTCTGTTCCTCAAAAATAAAACGGGAGTCTATAGGATTACTTTATGTCTGGCAATAAAACCTAAAGGGCACTCACCGACGAGAATCATGAATGTAAGTAGATACAGGGAAAATCCAACAACTTAGTAATTTGTAGATACTTATATCACAAACACTTCCAATTAAAGTTAATTCCATTTCTTTTCCCATACGCGGATTTTGTCGTACGGCGGCAGTCCACCGACCAGACTCAAAGGCAAAGCCAAATATTTTAGTTATCGTTCATCACAATTTATTAGTGAAACGCTACTATGGATATAAGACACTACAAAATCCAGAGTGTATTTTACTAAATACTTTACTCTGACTTCAAATAATTTAAAAGGCACCTAAACGCTAGTCTTTGTACTAAGTCTTAGAATCGCTAGTCACCCGTACAGATGACGCGCCCGGGTTTTTGAACTTTGGCCGTTGCAAGTGTCTATGGGTTTCATGCGGGAACCATTATCTCCGAAAATAATGGCACCATATTCTGTGAAGTTTACTATGCACATAAGCAATAGTTTGTTTTATTATAGTTTCATTGTTTATATAGGATCATTACGTACTGGGAAAGTAAGAATCTTACGAGGTATTTAACATCTGCTCCAGGGTAAGAACGTGAGCCGCATGTGGAGTGACGTGCGGGACGCCATCACCGACGTGCTCCTCAAGAAGGAGCACCACGTCGTGCACGCGGTGAGTTTTCGTGCAAACTGTAAGGGGCCGGCGAGCTTCACCCTAAGAGTACAAGGTCAGGGCACCCTCCCCATCGCGCCGGGACTGACACCTCATACTATCTCTGCTCCGCGGTTTCGACCGCGCCAAATGTGTCCCACGGGAAATTCTAAATGCGAAACTTTGCACCAATATACGTGATTGTTTCGCGTAATTATTGTATTTTTATTAACATTAGCCTATGACAATGTACAAGTACTTTTATGCCGAATATCATACATCATAGGGACGCAGAAGTGAAACTTAAAACTATCAAGTAACAATGACCTTTACTTAGTAGCACACGCTTGCAGCTGCTACGAGAACGAGACAGCACACGTCGCCGCCGCGTGGCTCACGCTAGTCGATCTGTTGCTGACGTGAATTTATAATATTTTCCCTTCTGCTAGAGAAATTTTCACTTCAAATAAAAGTTATTCCTTTGGAATATCCATGCTGCTTAGAAGGAGGTAGTGCCATGTATAGTGCATGACACTAGATCCACCTATGCTACGGAATTGGGCCGGCAATACCGGTGAGGTACCTCTCGCTCACATAATACCGCCGCAAAGTGACATCTTCAGTATCGCGTTTCGTGCGTGAGCGGCCGGTGGCCCTTCGCGGAGGGGGGCGGGTCAACGCATCAACAGAGTAATCATATGAATGTTCATGGGCCTCGGTAGTCTTTAAAAGCTCCGATTGCTCGTGTGCCCCCTATTCTATAAAAAATATGTTTTACGCGGGTGAAGCCGCGGGACCCAGCCAATTGCCTCGAACGACTTGAGATGAAAGCGCAATGCGTAGGGAAATGAGCACGGAGTAGTACTGAGCGCCTACAGTACGTACGGAACGGACAAGTGCATGCGACGCTCTCATTAAGTGTCGTCCTCGACGGAGCTCGAGCGGGCGTAACGATATAGGAACTGATAAGGTGCGCGGAACATTTTAGCCCACGGTGTGTAGATATAACCGCGCTGTAACCGTCATATCGTGCGACGATTTCATTTAATGTAGGGTAAGGCCCTAAGTAGCGGGTAAAAGAATGACCAGAGATTTATGTGTTACTTTATTGATAGGTTACTAAATCTATTAATACTGGAGATCGAATCTCTATCGCTGGGCGATCATTACGTCATATTATCACCGAATAAGTGCACGTTTCAGCCACTACTTGACGTAACAGCCTCCACGCGCGGTTCCCTTTTTTTTGTTGACGAGGGGAAACTCATTTATAAAATACACAATTTACGTGAATGTCAATCACGATTGGATTTTTTCACGACTATCCATTTTGTTTGGCTTATAGGCCAGGATAAACTAGTAAGTCTAATTATTATAGAATATCTGTAATGATAGCACCTAGCCTAAACGGGTTTATCCTATTATGCTTAGGACGAAATAGTTTGGCCCAGGCTATACCAGTTAATTATAACGCGTGTAGGAAGAACTAATTTACCCCAGGCAAAACTAAATTATCCTATAATCATTTTTGCCCGGTGCCATATAACATACAGAAGTGGAAGCTCACTCAATAACTCACCCAACCCCTCATCACCAAATCTCACAAACTACAAGTGCTAGGTATTGCCATTACCCATGCATTATTTTTAGGCCGTAGGTCGTAGGGGATCACTGAAACGGGTTAGTTTGTATGACGATGGTGTCGGAACAGTTAGATAGTTTGTATGACGTTCATAACCGGACCTTTTGATAGTTTGTATGAGGATTGTGACGGGACGGTTTGATTTTATATGACGTTCATAACGGGACGTTTTAATAGTTTTTATGACGTTTGTGACGGGACGGTTTGAAAGTTTGTATGACGTTTGTGACGGGACCTCTTGATAGTTTGTATGACGTTTGTGACGGGATGGTTTGATAGTTTGTGTGATGTTTGTGACGGGACGGTTTGATAGTTTGTAGGACGTTTGTGACGGGACGGTTTGATAGTTTGTATGACGTTCATAACGGGACGTTTTGATAGTTTGTATGACGTTTGTGACGGGACCTTTTGATAGTTTGTATGACGTTTGTGACGGGACGGTTTGATAGTTTTTATGACGTTCATAACGGACCTTTTGATAGTTTGTATGACGTTTGAGACGGGACAGTTTGATAGTTTGTATGACGTTTGTGACGGGACCTTTTGATAGTTTGTATGACTTTTGTGACGGGACTTTTTTATAGTTTGTATGACGTTTGTGACGGGACCTTTTGATAGTTTGTATGACGTCTTGTGACGGGACGGTTTGAAAGTTTGTATGACGTCTGTGACGGGACGGTTTGAAAGTTTGTATGAGGTTCATAACGTGACCTTTTGATAGTTTGTATGACGTTCATAACGGGACGTTTTGATAGTTTGCATGACGTTTGTGGCAGGACGGTTTGATAGTTTGCATTACGTTCATAGCGGGACGTTTTGATAGTTGTACGACGTTCATAACGGGACCTTTTGATAGTTTGTATGACGTTTGAGACGGGACAGTTTGATAGTTTGTATGACGTTTGTGACGGGACCTTTTGATAGTTTGTATGACGTTTGTGACGGGACTTTTTTATAGTTTGTATAACTTTTGTGACGGGACCTTTTGATAGTTTGTATGACGTCTGTGACGGGACGGTTTGAAAGTTTGTATGACGTCTGTGACGGGACGGTTTGAAAGTTTGTATGAGGTTCATAACGTGACCTTTTGATAGTTTGTATGACGATTGTGACGGGACCTTTTGATAGTTTGTACGACGTTCATAACGGGACCTTTTGATAGTTTGTATGACGTTTGAGACGGGACAGTTTGATAGTTTGTATGACGTTTGTGACGGGACCTTTTTATAGTTTGTATGACGTTTGTGACGGGACTTTTTTATAGTTTGTATGACGTTTGTGACGGGACCTTTTGATAGTTTGTGTGACGTCTGTGACGGGACGGTTTGAAAGTTTGTATGACGTCTGTGACGGGACGGTTTGAAAGTTTGTATGAGGTTCATAACGTGACCTTTTGATAGTTTGTATGACATTTGTGACGGGACCTTTTGATAGTTTGTACGACGTTCATAACGGGACGTTTTGATAGTTTGTATAACTTTTGTGATTGGACGGTTTGATAGTTTGCGTGACGTTCATAACGGGACCTTTTTATAGTTTGTATGACGATTGTGACGGGACCTTTTGATAGTTTGTACGACGTTCATAACGGGACGTTTTGATAGTTTGTATGACGTTTGTGACGGGACGGTTTGAGACTTTTTACGACATAGAGACTTGGGTCAGGTGGTCTTCTATATATTTAACTAGTAATGCTTCTCGTATAGTACCTAGCTTTGCCATAAACATAGTAACAAAAAAAAATTCAGTTTTTTCATTGCACTTATTACTTTATTGTTAATAACATTTATTTCTTTTGCGTGTGTTAGTTCAATACACAAATACAAAACAATTCAAAATATAAAAGGCTTATTCGAAGTAGTCTCCATTGGCAGCAACACAGTCCTTTAAACGTTGAGGCCAGTTAACCATGAAGGCACGCATTCTTCACTGCCAATCATATGGACTGATTTAGGGACTCCAAATTATCATCGCAAACGTTACTTTCTAAGACTGACCATAAATCATAATCCAGCGGATTAAGCTCAGGCCTGGACGACGGCCAGTCTTCAGGTCTGATGGATCCGAGACGTTCGCTTCCAATCACGACTGTGTGGACCGAGCCTTATGCTCCGGCGCCGAGTCCTGCTGGAAGGACCATGTTTGGTTGTTGAACATGTTGTTAGTAAGGGGCTTAACCACCTTCTCAAGAATGATATATTGATACATTTGTACCGAAGTTTTGATACCTATTTCACTTTTTCAGAGATTTGAGCATAAATATGATCATTTCGTTTGTTGAAATGTCGCGCATGTGTAAAAATATTCTCATCCGTAAACATTTTTTTTCTGTGACCTCCCCTTACTTACCGTTTCAGTACTTGTTTCGATTTTAGCACCTTACTCATCTTTAATTTATCGGCTAAGAAATGACCAGTGCGTCTCTTTTTGGCTGTAAGTGCTAAAACATCTCTTAAAGTATGCGACATGGTTCAAGGTGCTATCTTCATTTCCCGAGATAAAATCTTTTGCTTCCGGGCATTTCTTCAAATTTTTGTGTTACCGTTTTCACCACATTTTAATACGAACACTACGTGGACGGCCAGATGTATTGTCACAAACAGGGGAAGTCTCATTGTACCTATTAACAGCCCGGTACACTAATACCAAGTATATGTAGAGTTTAAAAATAGCATTTGGCTCTGTTCTCGAATAATTGTATAAAAATGACAGATCTTATTGTAACAGTATTTATGGCCGGACTAAGTATAAAGGGGTAAACGACTAGTTTCATATTCAGGTGTGCACCGATGCCCATATAAGATATTCGTTTAATTATTATGTGTTGCCTTCCTGCCAATGGGCCACCGGAAACGCACATGCCGTACGAAACGCTAGAACATAGCGGTCATTTGTCGGTGTGTACAGGTCGTGCCGGCCTGCTTCGGCGGCTGCGCAGTAGGACAGCACCTCCTACACGATCATGAAACTTGGTACGAACATTTTCACAGCTGAGGAGATATCCCTCAACCGAAAACTTTTTCGAAATGATGCGTTTCGATCTGGTAGTCGACGAGGATCTGAAAGTGTATCTTCTGGAAGCCAACATGTCGCCGAACCTGAGTTCGGCGCACTTCCCGCAGAATCAGCAGCTCTACGAGCAGGTGCTTTTCAACCTGTTCTCCATCACTGGCGTGGCCTCTAGCGTGCAGCCGGACGAATAGTGAGTGGAGGTCGTTGACCACTTTGCGATATGTTACTACTTCACACACCCGACTTCGTCTAAGTTTTTCTTGAACGAAAATATATAAATGTATATTTAAGCGACTTCAGAATTGGTTTTTGAAAAATAAAACACCATCGGTTCGGTAACTAGTTCCATTCCAAATTGCATCATCATCAGTTCAGGATTGACCGACCTGGGAAAACAAAATACCGCTAAATACGAAAAAAGATCGCCGGCACTACCGGGGAGGCCGATGCCGATCAGATGATATAGCCGTCAGCCGTAAGGGACAGCTATGCTGTCGGGTTTCGTGCGGTTTGTGGGTTTTCGGTGGGTAATCAGGGGAAGATCGATGACACATTTGCATAACTACTACCGATGCGGTAGTTTAATGGACGTCGATGGACAGGAAAAGGTTCTAACGGTTCATTTGTCATCTAACTTATGCTTAAAAATTGACGTGAAAAGTTGTTGTATTATAAAAAAGTTGCATATAATAAACGTATTCGTTTTTAGCCATGACAGATCTGCCCAGAGCATGGTATCGGCACAGAAGAACATAGCAGTCTACAGCGAAGCGTGTAGCACGGTTTGCAGAGACAACTGCCAGCATTCGCTCGCTTGCGGTCTCTGCAAACCTTGTCTGAACCACAAATTGAGAAGAAGCTTTTTGAACGCGCACAAAGAGTTTCTCCACAGAGGAGACTTCAGAAGGCTGTTCCCCCCCAGCATGGTAACAACATATTTATGTTTGTAAACAGTACCAACTGATCTTCGTAAATATGCGGTGCCGGGGCCATGTCGGCGCGACCAGGCGCTCATACGGTAGGATATGCTGTCGCGTTACGTGCGGCTTGTGAATGATTGGACAGACAATAGCCGATAGACTACCCGAGTCCTCCGGCACCGCAGCGCTCCAATAGGATGACAACGCATCTAGTTAAGCGTATTTTAATGAGCGTCAGTAGTCACCAGTTGTCTGTTTATGATACAAAGGAACATATTATTTTTATTTTCCACAAGACTGGTACTGGTACCCATTAGTGTGCCTCCCCTCGCTACAGCGTCGAGGTGAACAGACAGTTACCGTTTGGAGTCCTATTTGTCACTCACTTTAAAGTGATATTTCATAACTATCTTATATATAAATCGGTGCCCCTTGTAGTTAAAAGCTCAGTTGATTTTTTTTTTTTTGCTTTTTTTGACTGCTCTATGCTCACGGAAGTGTCCACTGCAGCTTCATCGGTTCGATAAGGCACGTGGGACCCGACCCTCCAATTTTTGCCGCTTCCACTACAACAAGTTTTAAAACGAAAGTCATTGCAAGCAAGAAAGACATTTTTAGATATTAGGTATATTAGATGCAAACGAGGCGTAGGAGGGTAAGCGACTGCGGGCTGTAGAAATATCCGACTGGGCCTCAGATGTATGAGGTTTTCTTTACAGTAGGTATATGGGGAGTAAACAGGCAATCGATACCCTCGAGGATAACCGACGCCCTGTCTTCGTCTCCTCCAATGGGAAGGCAGTGCTATTGCTACTGCAAGAAATAGTCACACCAGTACTTTGTAGTTGGCGCGACCTTACGAGTAGTGTGCTATGCTGTCGCGTTTGATGTAGTTAGTCAGTTCGATTGCCCATTGAAGGATAAGAAAACTGCAAGCCCTTGCTTTTATTCTACCACTAGTTTTGTTGATATACGTACATGAACGTAGGTAGTACTTAATCAGGCCGTATGCTCTCGTATGCTATGCAAAAATTACATCCATTTGCCAATGTGTCGACATCGATACATGCAAATAATACATTTGCCAATGTATCGATGTCGACACATTGCCAAATGGATTTTTGCATAGCATACGCCGCTTTACCGCCGTGATGAGGTTCGGATTTTAATTATAATTGTTACCTACTAACTTAAATAGGCAATGTACATATCTAGATACTTAAAACTGCCTATCTAGATAGATATTTCTTATATTAAATGAATAAGCAGGCTTGAAGTTATAATAATAGTTTAATGCACAACTGGGGTATTTTACTTTATGATTCCCAATAATGGAAAAATGTAATGTCTATATATTTACTAAGTAGGTATTTAAAACTTACAATATGATTTAAAGTTTATGTTGGATCAATCTACCTACAGGTCCCATGAGTACTTATGGCTATTATTATTTTTTGGCTAAATCCAATATTTGCATAAAGGCAGAAATAATTGTAAATTTTTAACTCCTTTTATTTATACTATCACTACAATCTTCATTTTAACAATAACTTATTTAAAATTAGTTTTCAACTAGTGATGCGGCAGGTCCGATAAAATATATAAGCGCAGTAAAGCATTACGCTGATGATACAGCGTACATACCACCGGTTGTTGCTATTTGTTTCACACCTTCTACTCCAAATATATTTTCCATACTGCAAACCTTAAATAATATTTTGTGAAGAACATGTTAACCCTTTTTTACAGTTAATAATTACTTACTTCAAATTTAGAAATACAAATACCTAAATAAATTACATTTAAGCCAGCACTGGCTTGAATGTAATTTATTTAGGTATCCCATAAACCCTTACTGTTAAATATAATAGTTATAAATATAAGTTATTGTAAAAATAACCAAATTCAGATATGTCTGTCTCAGAGGGCAGTATTGAGGAGAGAATAAGTACAAGCTGGATCAGAAACACCTATAGCATGAAGTGTTAGTTTCCAACCCATACTTCGACTGTCTGAAGATTGAGATTAGATAATTTAAGCAGTGTGGTGTATGTAATGGTGCGCCATGCTTCGAACTTGAGTGGCACTAGCAAACACCAAAAAAATCATCACACACTGAGGAATAATAACATCCTCAATAAGCTTATTAAATTATATCCTTTGTTACAGGTACCGAATGGCAGTGTGGATGAAAACATTATAGATCTCAATAGAATTAATAAATTAGAATACCTGTGGTATCAGGGAAAATGTAATGCAGATATCACTTGGTGTTCATGAGAATGAAAGAGACAAAAATACAGATACTTTATTTATTCTAAAAATAAATCAATAACAAAACAAAGATGAACCTCCTATCACTGTACCATAGACTGTAACAGCCCTAGAATGTAACTGCCCAAATCTTCATCCTGATTGGTCCAAGACACATATATACTTTTTGTGTTGTCATCATCACCTTCCACCTTTATAAGAACAGATTCAACAGATATGTTACCATCAGCTACAGTTATAGACCACCCTTGTAATTTTTCTGCTAGAAGATTCTTTAACTTTTCAGCCGTTTTCGTTGCTGGCCCGGGATCATCAAAACGCACTGTGCTTGTAAAACGTATAACATGCCTATTTATACCTATTTCATCACAGATTTCATCAATATCTAAAAATGAGAGTCTATTTTCTCTAACACATAGTACACCATGAACCACTCGTCTCCTCTTTGGATCTGGCGGTTGGGCATTGTATCTAACGGACTCCGCTTTCAATAATCTCAACGACACATCTATAGGTATTTTTGTTGGAGTAGTAATTGTGCAAGTTTCCCCATTAGCTGGCATAAAGCAGCTAATTTTGAACTCTTGTTCTATTTTTTCTTTGAGAAACTCCATTTTTGCTGCTTCGCCATGGACTAACAACACATTCTTGGGTTCGCAGTACTGTATTAGTTGCATTATGCCCTTTGCATCTGCGTGAGCAGAAAATGACATGTATTCAACAGCCATTTTGACTTCAACCACTTGACGGTTTTCAAATTCTATTTTTTTTGCACCATTCAATATTTTGTGTCCAACAGTGCCTTGCACACAAAAACCTGGCATGATCAACATGTTTTGTTCAAAAGGTGCCCATTTCTTGAATATATTCAGAGACAGTCCTGCATGTAACATCCCTGGTGTGGCAAACACAACCATTGCCCCAGGATTGTCTATATAAGATTTATCAAAGGGCTTAATGTGTTTAAAATCAAACATATTTCTCTGTACAAAAGTTTTACGAATCTTTTGATTTGTCCATGTTATAAACATTTTGTAATAGTTATTTGCTTTTTCAGTTAAACCCAGGGCAAAGTATACTGGGTACTTTAAATTCATGCGTTCCCAATATGTTTCTAAAAGTATACATAGCTCCTGTGCTCGCCCTAAAGCAAAGACAGGAATTAAAACTTTACCACCCTTTTCTACACATTCATGAACCTTTTTGAGAAAGTCTCTTTCACGGCAGCGTTTTGAATCTCTTATAGTTGTTGCATATGTAGACTCAGAAATCAATAAGTCTGGTCTACATTTATCAATCCACGCAGCACCTAAATGCCTATCTGGAGTCATATTGTAATCTCCTGTATACACAACTGATTGAGAACCCACTCGTATCCAAAACATAGCAGCACCTAGCACATGACCTGCATAATAAGCTTTAATTTCTAGCTCGTTGTCCACCATCACTGACTGATGTAATGTCACCGCAGTGACCTTTTTAATGCAATCCTTTATCATCTGTGAGGTAAAAAAATTTGACTCCCCTTTTCTTTCTACGGCAACTTTTCTCATATCTTCCAGCAAAATGGGAGCTATAGCTTTAGTTGGATGCGTCATGTAGATAGGGCCAGTGTAACCTACCATTTCTGACATGTAAGGTAACGCGCCACAATGGTCGAGATGGAAGTGAGAAATTATGACGCAATCTATTTGGCTAGTGATTGGACCCTCAGGTACTATGTAGGAAAAGTCTGGAAATCGCCTTTCGTCATTATATCCCATGTGCATTCCACAATCCAACATTATATTTTTTCCTCCCATGGATAATAAAATACAACTGCGTCCGACATCCTGGCCGGCTCCGAGAGGTGTTATCTTTATGTCAGGCATATTTACGAGCTACACTTGCAATCCAATTTTAGTCAAACAAAGTTATAACATGGACGAAAAACAGAGTACATAAAAACTAACTCTTATCACGTCACATTGATTGTAAATATGTATAAAAAACTACACTTTTTGCCAAACTTTTGGTTAACTTAGGCTATGTGTAAATGAATTTTACAATTCTAAACTATCTTATTAATAAGTTTAAAGCACCAAATAAATCAACGTCTCTAACAGAAGTAATATATATCGTTCTTAGTTTAGTGATCAATGATCATGGCTACCAGTGTATAAGTATTATCTATGATCATGGGCAAATTTTTGTGGTTTTATCATTTTTCAAGAACGGAATGTGAATTGTGACAATTGACATGTGCTAACATTTTTTATGCGACTCCCCAATAAATAATATATTTTGCCAGTATTCACTTTATTTCTAATTTATTGTATGGAGTATGGAATGTACCCATACTACCCATTAATGTATCCTAGCCTTTTCGTGCTGAGTATAGTTGGTACTGTAAACTGTCCATTTGGAGGGACGCGGTGATCGTAAAGTATGTGTGCCGCCGGTCGTGTTGACCGTTCTACTACTGCGCGTCCCCCACCCAGGCCTACGCTGCCGGCGAGCATTACTGAGTGCCCCTACATCACGAACGAATCTACTTGCCCCATCTCGATTGTCACAAGCCATCCACCTTATAAAAATGCTCGCAGAATGCGAAGGAGGTGTTTTTAGTCACATGCCGAAATTCATGGAAATAGTGCAGGTGGCCCTTGAAAACGCTGAGACATAAAGTTCGTTTTTGGACTTCCTTAGTTCTAAATTTAAATTAATTTCTTGTATCTTACTTTATAAAATGATCCAACAATATCTTTGTATCACCGTCTTGGATTTTCTGTTGAGATGTTGCACTTATGTTTTCAATAAGTAGAAATAAGTATTATATCGTCTGTAAACCAACGTACAGACAACCAGCTTTTATGTAAGTTAGAAATTAACCAGTCAAACAGTGGACATCTATGTTTTTCAAGGTCGTAGGTGGCTTGCGTGTTATCAAAACAGCACTAGGCAGATATTATATAAATTTTATAGCTAAAAGAAAGTAAAATTAAAATTAGAACTAAATCTATGTTACTTATGTTTTAATATTCATAAACATCCCTACCAAATTGACATCGAATGGGCGTACTCACAAGGATCTATACATAGATGGAACGTCTGTAAAAACACAAATAAGCCTCAAGTATGTTGGGCTGATCATTTATCATTGGGCAATGTATACTGTCAAAACGAACATGAGGTTTAGCCAAATAATTATGTACAGTGGGTATAACCGTAGAGCAGTAATTATCGTTCTTAGATAATAATTATAATGTTAATACTGAGTGGTCATATCTCCATGTAATAAGGAACGATGGAGTTCTTATGTCCTTGTTGGATAAAACCGCTTAATTAACATTTCAATAAATGAATATTTTTTATACTATTTCCACAATTATTTTATTTACAGGTACATTTACGACCGGTTGCGACTTATCAGGTGACAATACATTTAATAAACTATACCAAAAATAAAATCATCATCATCATCATTGGCCAGACGACGTCCACTGCCGAATATGGGTATCCCCGTAGAGCGCCATAGGTCACGGTCACGAAGCACTTGCAACCAGTGGAACCTAACCACCTGAAACAAGTCGTCAGTCCACTGGGCTAGAGGTCGCCCCACACTCCGTCTTACCGGTGTGGGGCTGCCTCTCGAGAACCTTTCTTCCCCCAACGGTTATCTAAAATAAAGATTTAAAAAACAAACATCTTAATATTTATAAAATAAATGGAAAATTAAATGAAAATTTAACATAAAAATCAATCCAAGTGTGTTATGTGCAAAATTAGAAATAAATTTACACCATAAATCAGAATAAGCTGTGGTGCTATCACTACAAAATACAAATGTCAAATGAAAATAAATGTCATTTGTCAAATTCGGTAAATTCCAATTTTTCAACTTCACAATCACAAATCACAACATTCTTGATTATACCAACAAAAGTAGAAAACATAAAATAGTACATCATATTAATTAATAAACGTGGTCTCGATAACCACAGCAATATAAGTCACTGACACTTATCTAAGTAATGAACCTTGAAAATATATTCTAAAAGAATACAAATACATTCGATACACAATAACATGAGCAGTTGTAACTGTGTTTGGGGTATTGTTATCACTTATCAGTGTGCCGGCGCGCTACGTGTAAGCGAATACCCGTGTTACAGTCACATACGACCATAATACGCCTCTAAGATGTCTGGAGAAGGCTCTACCAGGAATAATAATAAAAAAGTTGCACTCATTACCGGAATAACCGGACAGGTATGATTGTAGTCATGATTTAGCATTAAAACTACTGTAAAACTTATATTTACAAATAACTAAGTTTTACTAGTTTTCTTTCTAATCTTCATATTTTGTCTAAATTTTTTAGGATGGCTCTTACCTCGCGGAATTTTTGATTGAAAAAGGCTATGAAGTGCACGGAATAATCAGAAGATCATCGTCTTTCAATACCGGTAAACCCCTTACACCATTTTTTTTTTTGATCATTTTGAAATTATATAATAAAGTTTAACCAATAAAAAATTTTACCTGTTTCGTTATTTATGACAATAGATCTAAAAATTAAGGTTAACAACTACTGTAAAATAAAAGTGCATTTCCACAAATATATTGGTTACAGGTAGAATACAACACTTATATGGAAAGCCTGCCTGCCACACCGGGGGGCAAATGCACTTACACTATGGAGATTTAACGGACACAACCTGCCTCATTAGTATTATTATAAAGGTGTGTACTACTACTTGTTTATACCAGTCATTTACTGCATCATGAAACAATACCAAAGAGTTGTTGAAACTAGTCCACTGCAATTAGGTTGTGGTTGAAAGCAT
>JAFELO010000792.1:57583-69514 GCA_017140195.1 Eumaeus atala
AGTTCCTTGATATACCGACACACACATCTGCACGACAGTTCCCTGATATACAGACACACACATCTTCACGACAGTTCACAGACACGCAAAGTATCAAACTCATGAGCCTCATCCACCTTTAACAAATGACAGGACTTCCCAACCTGTTGTGCCCACCGCGGACTACCGTCTGCACAAATATTGCCCTCTCACAGTAGAAGATAAGTAATTTTTATAGTAAACATGAGCAGAATCAGCCAGCATGAATAGCTACTGGAGCTGCTTCAGAACTGTACCTATGGTACCTGGTCTTGCCGTACATGTTGTAACAAAGATAACTTTTATTTGAATGCAAATAAATTTATTACTTCTACAGTGCGTTAGTTTCTTACACAAATATAGCACAATTGAAAATATAAATAACTTATTCGAAGTGGTCTCCGTTAGCTGCAGTACTGTCCTTTAAACGTCGAGGTTAGCAATAGAAGTGCACTCTTTCCATAGGGAAATTCTTTGCTGCCAAACGTATGGATTGTTTTACGGACTGCAAGTCACCATCGCGTTTAGAGCAAGCTGTACTCTCTAAAACTGGCCAAAAATCATAATCAAGCTGATTAAGATCGGCACTAGACGACGGCCAGTCTTCAGCTCTCCATCCAAGACTGCGTGGACCGAACTTTGTGATCCGGCGCCGAGTCTTGCCGGCAGGACCGTACTTTGTTATTGAACATGGTGTCATTAAGGGCTCAACTACCTTCTTAGGAATGGCATATTGATACATTTGTGCTGATGTTTCGATACCTTTTTCACAAAAATGTGGCTCAGTAGCTCCTTCACAGCTAACACGTGGGGTGTTCACACCATCACTGCAGTCGGATTATGCCCACGTTGCACTCTGCCTACTAATTGGGCAGATCTCTTAGAGCTTTGAGCATAAATACGGCCATTTTTGTTTGTTAAAATGTTGCTTATTTGCAAGTTTCCCCTTTAAGAAAAGATTTTTTTTGCGTATCGCTTCATTAATTGTTTCGATCTAACCACCCTGTTCACCTTTAATCTGTCAGTTAAGAGGTGACCACTGCGTCTCTTATAGGCTGCAGGTCCTAGTCATCCCTTAATAGACGCGACATGGTTCTCAGTGCTGTCTTCATTTCCCGACATAAGTTATTTGCTTGCCGACAGGAGTTCTTCGAATTCTTTCCCTTACTGCTTTGACCACCCTTTTCGTACGAACACTACGTGGACGGCGAGATCTTTCTCTGTCACAAACAGAGGAAGTCTCATTGTATCTGTTAATAGCCCCAATAATACACAAACATTTGTCTACCACCAAGTGTATGAGAGGTTTAAAAATTGCATTTGGCCCTATACCTACTTTGTGTAATGGTATAATAGCGCTTCTGTACTCTTTATTACCCCGTTCCATTTGAACATCGCAAAATATTGTACAATGTATTGGGGCCAAAATGAAAAAAACACAATGAACGACAGATTCCTAATTCGAATGTAACATATTTTTATTTTTATTTGTAACATTATTTAACGCCATATTACCTCGAGACAGTTCTTTTTCAATAGATTAAAATAAATCCGTCGGCAACAGGCGCGGAACCACTTTTCATTCACGATGCGGCAGCGGCCCACGGCAAATCAGAGATATGTGCCACACTCACGGAGCTCGTTCTATAACTAATACAATGCCGTAGAAATCATTTTTTCGTCATTTATCAAATTATGTAAGTAGTTGTTTCACCATCTTCCTATTGACATAATAAAGCTCAAAAGGATCGAAAGTCTCAAAGCACAAGGGAGGAACACGTTTCAACAGTTTTTAGATATTTATCTGTTTATTTGACGGCGCGTCACGGGATAATACCTGAACGGGTTTTAGGTCTAAAAAATGAATGATTCCTTGAGATGCTTTACGCGAGTGAAGCCGCAGGGCACAGCTAGTCTACAATATTATTATCACTCGAAACTTGGTTATTGTCAGGTACAACCCCAAGAGATCTACAACTTGGGCGCCCAGTCACACGTCAAGGTATCCTTCGAGCTGAGCGAGTACACCGCCCAGGTGGACGCGCTAGGCTCGCTGCGGCTGCTGGAAGCGGTGCGGGCGGCGGGCCTGGAGAAGCAGGCAAGAATCTACCAGGCCTCCACCTCGGAGCTATATGGGAAGGTCGTGGAGGTGCCGCAAAATGAGAATACGCCCTTCTACCCGAGATCTCCGTATGGTAAGGTTTAACCATATTATGTAGGTACTATTTTACTAGTTGACTCCACGCGTTACTTTGGTCATAGCATCGAAATTATTCTGTCAAATAGATATTACAAAAAAATATTCTTTCTTACAGACTAATTATGCAGAAACTCAGTTGTCATAACCCTGTGGTAGATAGGTTTATACTGTAAAGAATAGGATAAATTTCAAAATATAGAAATAATATACATTTTGTGACTAAACTATTGAATGTAGTTGAAAGACTTGTGTGTAGTCGCATCATATACATCGCCATATTACATTACGACTGGCCGTTTTGTATTCCGGCGGGACATTTCGAGTTACGTCATTGCGAGACGTGCTACAATATGACGAATTCATCCACGTTCCGCTTATTCCACATTGTAGGGTGACCATGTACTAATAAATTGAAACATTGGTGATATGAAAACCTTTTCAAGTTATTTATTATAAGACTCGTCACCAGTATATAATATTTATTTTAAAAAGCCACCAAGATGAAGTCACGTGGAGGAGAAATTATGTTCGCCGCATGAAACCGATGCAAGCAACGCGAGCAAAGCGCCCCAGGCGCGTAAGCTGTGCAGGCGAGTAGCGGCCGCCCGATCTAGTCTAGTTCGGCATAGTAAGAATTTCAAAGATTAAAAAATCTAGGTATCTATTTTTTACATATTCGGAATCAGAATCTTTTAGTACATGCGTCATGTGATTTTGTTCAGCGTCTTACGAAACGTCGTGTATAGGTACTGTATATAGCTATTTTTCCCCTCTAATGTCTAATGTTTGTTTAGTGAAGTAGAGGATACCAGATCTGTCTCACTCACGGTGTTAATGAAGAATTAGATACAAAATTATTATTGGACTGCGTCAGAAGAAGGGTAGTGGTTTTCGATCGTATGTATGTATCTATAAATAATAAATTATCGTCGAAGATGCCTTATTAAACGAAACCATTATAGTCACCTTTATAACGCGACTGTCAAGAGTTACATTAAAAAATATATATGCGTGGACACATAATAAAAGTTGAACTTCAAGGAACAAGTGAACGTTACTGTAAACAACATTCAAGGCCAAGGAACTTGCCAGGGGTATATCGACTACCCCTTCCACGCCACTGTAAAGCTGTTTCGTGTCTCAAAAAAACGTTAAATCTGTGACCTCCCAAGTGCTTTTTTGGTTAGGGAACAGAAAGAACTCTGACGGTGCCAGATAACGTGAATAGAGCGAATGCGGTAATAGTTCAAGGCCACAGTTGTGGATTTCAGCAATCCATTGCACAGACGTGTGAACACGGGTGTCGTCTTGATGAAACAGGACTTTCCTTCTGAGCATTCCTGAACGCTTTTCTTCTATGTCCTCTCGTAAACGGCGTAGTAAGACACAGTAGTAAGCAGAGTTTATATTCTGATCCCTTTCAAGATAATCAATCATAATCACACCCTTCGAGTCCCAGAACACTGAAGCCTTACTTGCCGACAACATCGCCTTTTTAGGGGGCGGTGAACCAGGTCTTCTCCACTGTTTCGATTGTTGTTCCGTTTCTGGCGTATTCAAATAATCATCTACATCGGCTACAGATAACTCCAAACAGTAAAGTGAAATAGTCAATCGCGTCGTTTTTTGTTCAACTGAGCAGTTGCGGAACTTGCAGACACATTGCGGAAACCCAATTCGTTGATTATGATGTTTTAAGTTCGTTCTTCATAAGAGATGCCTATAATGTCGCCCATCTCTCTAATGTTTAAATTGCGGTCTCCCATAATTAAATCAAGTAATTTATTAAATATTTTCGTCAGTAGTGGACGTCGAGGGCCTCATCTTTTACACTCTCTCATTCTACCACGCTATCCATTTTTTGACGGACGAATAAGACAGAGCAGAATCTCCTAAAGTAGTCACCATATCTTCATGGATGGCTTTCGGTAATAGCCCTTTATGGAGCTTGTTAACGGCGGCACGCTGCTCGATTTGCTACATTTGCAGAAACTATGTCCGGTTGCTTTGTTAAAAAAAATCATAATATCACAACTAATTACCGCACACGTTTCGAACTTCACACGATTATCTAGTCTGAACTGAACTAAATAGTGTGGGTAGATTTTTACAATTGAATGAATCAAACACAAAAGTAGTGTGTATTTCTGTCATGATGCTTCCGTTACCGAATGCCTGATCAATAGACTGACAGACACATGCGAAACGTTCAACTAGAAGTAACCTTCCTTCCGTTGAACCTAGTTCCTCTTCCTATAGGTATGTATGAAAATATCAATATAAATGGCCGCCTTTTTTGATTGCGTTGATTCGGCAGTTTGCTTTATTTTCTGCTCCATGGAGTTACAGTGTTTGATATGAATTTCAGGTTGATACATCTACGCGCACTTGAAAACAAATCAACATATATAACATCTACGCGCACTTGAAAACAAATCAACATATATAACATCTACGCGCACTTGAAAACAAATCAACATATGGACTGACGGAAAGCATCGAAGTAGAGATTAATGCAATCAAAATAATTGATCTTTTATTGTTATATTTATGCCACCGATTTTGACCTTTCAGTTCACTTTTCGTCGTGAAAATCGTCGAAATGAGTCCACTTACAGTAGCAATAATCCCATCCGCCCGACCTGGCGCAGTAGCCCGACTTAACTAGTGATGGACACTTGTGTCAGAGAACACAACCACGGGGGACGTAACTAGTGATGGACACTTTTGTCACAGAAGACAACCACGTGGGACTTAACTAGGGATGGACACTTATGTCACAGAACACAACCTCCTGGGACTTAACTAGCGATGGACACTTGTGTCACAGAAGACAACCACGTGGGACTTAACTAGTGATGGACACTTATGTCACAGAACACAACCACCTAGGACTTAACTAAGTGATGGACACTTGTGTCACAGAAGACAACCACGTAGGACTTAACTAGTGATGGACACTTGTTGTCACAGAACACAACTATATGGGACTTAGCTAGTGATGTACACTTGTGTCACAGAACACAACCACATGGGACTTAGCTAGTGATATACACTTGTGTCACAGAACACAAACACGTGGGACTTAACTAGTGATCGACACTTGTGTCACAGAACACAATCACGTGGAACTTAACTAGCGATGGACACTTATGTCACAGAACACAACCACCTGGGACTTAACTAAGTGATGGACACTTGTTGTCACAGAACACAACTACATGGGACTTAACTAGTGATGTACACTTGTGTCACAGAACACAACCACATGGGACTTAGCTAGTGATATACACTTGTGTCACAGAACACAAACACGTGGGACTTAACTAGTGATCGACACTTGTGTCACAGAACACAATCACGTGGAACTTAACTAGCGATGGACACTTGTGTCACAGAACACAACCACGTAGGACTTAACTATTGATGGACACTTGTGTCACAGAACACAACCACGTGGGACTTAGCTAGTGATGGACACTTGTTGTCACAGAACACAACCACATGGGACTTAGCTAGTGATGTACACTTGTGTCACAGAAAACAACCACGTGGGACTTAGCTAGTGATGGACACTTGTTGTCACAGAACACAACCACATGGGACTTAGCTAGTGATGTACACTTGTGTCACAGAAAACAAACACGTGGGACTTAACTAGTGATGGACACTTGTGTCACAGAACACAAACACGTGGGACTTAACTAGTGATCGACACTTGTGTCACAGAACACAACCACGTGGGACTTAACTAGTGATGGACACTTGTTGTCACAGAACACAACCACATGGTACTTAGCTAGTGATGTACACTTGTGTCACAGACAACACAACCACATGGGACTTAGCTAGTGATATACACTTGTGTCACAGAACACAAACACGTGGGACTTAACTAGTGATGGACACTTGTGTCACAGAACACAACCACGTGGGACTTAACTAGTGATGGACACTTGTATCAAAGACTGCACTGACATGGAACCCTTGGTGGTTTATTATAGAGCACAAGGGCGGTGATCCGCACCACTTCGTCCGGTTTCATTATTGTTTGAGCGATATATGGTGCAATGCAGCCATAGCACGAACACCTGCTAATTGTGTGTTCAAATTAAATCATGAATATATTCATAAATAAAAAAAAGTGAACAGTTTCGGTCGGACTCAGATTTTTTGTTTGTTGTTTGTTTCAAAACACAAGGGTTGATTGTTTACGGCGACAACAATACACTGAAGCATTTATTGAAACATACACGGCTGAGCCGTCATGACTACCAGTATGTCTGTCTTTGTTGTTGCCCGGCCATAGCTGAGTGCGAAACCGCCCATAAGCCTAAACCTACGAAGACTCGAAGACGTCAGCACATCCTATCATATTTTGTTCGGGTGGGAATTAAACACTTTCCCTTGTGATAGTAAAACTCATCATGTACTTGTTTTCATTTTCTGCAAAAAAAATTACTACAAAAGAGTCTGTCCATTTAAGCGTGTCCTACTCTTTTACGTCATAGAGAAATTACATAGATTACAATAAAATATATAAAACCGACCGAGCGAGTCGAGTCTCCTATAGAGGGTTCCGTAGCAGCAAATTTTTATTTTTTTTAGCCAATTATATAATCCCACCTTTTTTCCATCTATTCAATACTTACATTTTTTACACCCCGCAATTATATAGTTTAGATAATTTTGTAGCGGTTTATAAAATACACGCCACTTGACCTATAATATTAGAGCAAAACGTATGTGACATACGGACGGACAGACGAACATGAGGGAGCTATAAGGTTTGCGTTTGTTTGCCATCTGGCTACGATCCCTAAAACGAGCTAAACATAAATAGATATTTGAAGTTTTTCTATTTCAGTACGTCGAATTGTTGGTTTTTTTTTTTTTGTAATTAATTAGTAATAAATTGTCATGTGATAGCTACCTAAACGAGACCTAGAATACTATTTAGGAACCAAAAGCTCGTTTGCTTAGAAAACTCATATAGCCATACATTTTAAAAATATATAGACACATGCATGGTGCATGACACTACATCCTCCTATGCAGCGGAATTGGGCATACACGACCGGAGAGGTACCTCTCGCTCACTTGATACCGGCGTAAAGTGACAGGAGGCGGTGGTCCATTAGGGGGATTATAGGTGGTCAACGCATCTACGTAACAATCGTGCAAATATCCATGGGCATCAATAGTCTTCAAAAGGCTCCAGGTGCTCGTTTGCCCCTTATGTTATTTAAAAAAAACACATCACACGCTCGATAGGAGTCTTAGAAAATATCAATATTTGGGACAGTTAATGTACACACAGTAATGTTTTACTTTTGTTTGTTACTCCGAGAGGCCGTGAGATGTCGCCGCTAGAGCTAACCGCTTTCTTATCAGCACTTTATACAATTACATTACATTTGGATTGAGTGTAACCTAGTTTGATTGCAACCCTTTTTTTCTTGTTGACGCGGGGAAATGCATTTACGTGCCTTCACCGGCTCTGAGTGGGGTCCAGTGGTGTGTGGGGCTCGCAGCATATTATACTTCCGAGTATTCACAAAAACCACCGCGAGTGCCGTCAGTGCCGCCTTGACGAGGTGCCCCGGAACTACAAATCATCAGGGCACCACGACGGTTAGACAATCCCTTAAAGGACGGACGCCTCCTCCACAGAAGTGTCGCATCACAGGACAACCTCGCCAACTTAGGGACAGTGTAATGGGGTGAGGTTCCCATCCTCGCGCCTTGTCCCGTGCGCACAAGCGTCTTCTACTCGTGCTCTTTTGTCCCCTCTTCTTACCAAAGGGGGAGATACAAAGATCAATCCCCTCAATCGTTCAATTGGATTCGCCTGGGTACTGAGTCCCACCGCCCCGACAAGTCTGGAACTATGGTGGGGCTCACTACCACCTCATATGAATGGCAATGGGCGCTCGGTCGTCACCAGATGGGTCTTGCTGCTTGTCCTCCTCTAGTATAAATATCCGCATGTAGTGAGAGAGAGAGAGAGGAGACTCCTGATGTGAATGTAACCCATGTTTAAGTTAACCTCAACATCTTTGTAGTTTGAGATCGTTCATGGCAAGTACTCTGCCCTTACAGCGTGCGCCAAGCTCTACGGATACTGGATAGTGGTGAACTACAGAGAGGCGTACGGCATGTTCGCCTGTAACGGAGTGCTGTTCAATCACGAGAGCCCCCGGCGCGGGGAGAGCTTCGTGACGCGCAAGATCACCCGCGGCGTCGCCAAGATACAGCTGGGGCTGCTGGACTGTCTGGAGCTAGGCAACCTGGACAGCAAGCGCGACTGGGGACATGCCAAAGATTACATCGAGGTGAGGCAGTGTTTTATACAAAACCATGCAACAACAAAAACTCGACGAATTTGTAACGACTTGTGGGTGTTCTTAGTTAACTATGACACGACACTATCATGTAAATATTTACGTACAAGTTAAAATGTGTATTGTAATTTTTACCTAAATGTTTTCATAGATCTTTTTCCTCATATTTCTTTGGAATGGACAACGATTAGAAATGGAAGCGACAAGTTGAATGTGATGTGTGTGATGTGATGTGAGTCAATATTGCTACACATATATGCTCCAGAAACGTTCTCCTTGGTGCAGTTGAGTGAGAAGTGAGTTAAAGAAGGTAATCATTCCCTGCTGACTTGTATTGTATAGTCTACAGGCTGATTGTAGCCTATACATTACAAGCGGTACTCGCGAATTGTGACGATTCGGTTTGAATGGCTTCACTTAGAAACTTAACTAATTGCAGCCCTCGGAGAACTCCGACGACTGGCACTTAACCATAAGCCAATTTGTATCCAGTCCATACGACCGTCTTCTGCCGTCTTCTGCCCCGCCGGTATGGAATATGAGGAGGATCTCAAGACCGTCCTTAAGCTCGTCCATTCGTTGACGATATCGTCATATCTATTCCCTAAGTATATGTTAGGGCCTTGTGGCTGGTGTGAACTTGGACAAAATAAAGACATGGTCATCGAGCAAAATCTGCCATGCACATGGATGTTACTCTCGCTGTCGTAGGTCAATGTGTGCCAGAAGCACAGTTTTCTGTTGAGCAGGCATACAGTGTATAAGCCCAAAGAAGGAGCTGGTAGCGTACAAGAACTTTGTCTCTTAGTTCGGCGTTATTGCCCCTGGTTGATGCCGTGCAGACGTCTGTTCCTGCTGGAAAAGTTTGGCTGGATTCAGTGAGGGTTTTAGCGAATTGTAAATTTACAACATTTACGCCACTGGAGGCAGCTCCTAATCATTTAGATGTACCTACTGTAATATGATATTGTCACAGCTGTAGGCTATTTTCGCTCTTGAAGTTGCGAACCGTATACGATATCTCGGCGCACTGTCTGGTTATCTTACGATGATCACCCGCCTATTTCAGGCGATGTGGCTGATGCTGCAGCAGGACTCTCCGGAGGACCTGGTAGTGGCAACGGGCGAGACGCACAGCGTGCGCGAGTTCGTCGAGCGAGCGTTCGCGTGCGTAGGGCGGAGTATCGTTTGGGAGGGCGAGGGGGCAGAGGAGCGAGGGCTGGATGCGGCCAGCGGCGCGCCGCTCGTGCGCGTCAACCCTAAATACTTCCGGCCCACCGAGGTGGTGAGTAGCGCGAGAGAGCGGAGTAGAGGCGGGGCGGGGGACGGGAACGGCGTAGCATGGGTTGGGGGCTGTTATATTATATAGATTCTGTGTACAATATAGGTAGTAACTCCAATGTGATTTTATTGATATACACTTGCGGTAGAGTTTCGGCGGGTGGAGCAGCAGTAGAGCTGTAGAGCTGGCCATCAGTTGCCGAAGCCCACGGCAACAACATCCGTCGTGTAATTCCACGGACCACTTGGCTTTTTACGACGATCGCAGTTAGTAGTGATGTAAGCTGGGAGGACATGGCGCTAACCACCATCAAGTGTTCATCTATCTTTTGTGTATTCGTGTTCCAGGACCTCCTCCTGGGAGACCCGGCGAAGGCGAAACGTATTTTGGGCTGGACTCCGAAAACCACGTTCGAGGAGCTAGTCAAGGAAATGGTCGAGGCGGACTTGGAGCTGATGAAGAAAAACCCACAAGCTTAGTGTACGTCGGTTCTATTATTTATCACGTAGTAAGCTGCTACTCCTATACACCTACCGGGGAGACAATGACAACAAAATTCATTTTTTTTATTTACCATAAAAGGGAAAATCACTCTAATACCTAAGGTAGGAAACTTTGATGTTTGAATGTGAAATATATTAGCTCTGACTCTACAGCAGCGGCCGGCCCTGGCGCGGCGCACTTGGTCTCACATATTGGCCCTTGCTCTACAGCAGCGGCCGGCCCTGGCGCGGCGCACCTGGTCTCACATATTGGCCGTTGCTCTACAGCAGCGACCGGCCCTGGCGAGGCGCACTTGGTCTCACATATTGGCCCTTGCTCTACAGCAGCGGCCGGCCCTAGCGAGGCGCACTTGGTCTCATATATTGGCCCTTGCTCTACAGCAGCGACCGGCCCTGGCGAGGCGCACTTGGTCTCATATATTGGCCCTTGCCCTACAGCAGCGGCCGGCCCTGGCGCGGCGCACTTGGTCTCACATATTGGCCCTTGCTCTACAGCAGCGGCCGGCCCTGGCGCGGCGCACCTGGTCTCACATATTGGCCGTTGCTCTACAGCAGCGGCCGGCCCTGGCGAGGCGCACTTGGTCTCATATATTGTGCCAATCAATTTGGAACTTTATATTTATGCTTTGTAATTTATTTATATCATACACCATTACATGTATTAATTAAAAGAATAAAGAACATGCCTGCAAACTGAAAAGAAAGAAGAGGCTTCTTCAGTTGGGCTATATTTTTAAAGTCCTGACAAAAGATCATGATTCAAAAGATGTGGCCCAACTGTAGAAGCCTTTTTCCTTTCAGTTAGCTGTAGGTTTTTTTTATTCTTTTAATTAAACTAAATTTCTTTTAATGAAGTTAATGAGAACTACAAGTTATATGTAACTTTTGGAATAGTCATTTAAACCCTACAGGGATAGTCTAGACACCACACTTCATGTGTATGCTAAGAAAAAAAAAATTACTTCTCTGTCATTTTTTTATAATTTTTAATGTCACTGGCTCTTGGCACTCGCGTTATCAGATGACTCAAACGACATCCCATACATGAACATCCGTTAAGCCGATCAGGCTATAGGAAGGGACATAAAAGTCCACATACATATATACGTACAAACTCGCGAAAAATATTACCCTCTTTCTGACGCACTCAGTTAAAAAATATATCCCAAACTTGTTTTGTTCCAATACAATGAAGGCGGATAAATCCGCAAGGCACAGCTAGTTCATCAAAATTTAACATTTACTTTGCAGCTGCAGCGAGAACAAACACGGCCCGAGCATAATCGCAGCGCGACGCGTTCGATGGTTTATCACAAAGTATATTATTGTACCGCTTTTAAGTTTAGTTTGTAAGCTCCAGTGATTACACGCAGTAGTGTCAAAGTGCAGGAATGTGTTGCGGCCGGCAGGCGCGGGCGCGACTCGTCCTGACAATTGTAAGGGGTATGCCACACTGACAAATGTATTTGTAAGATCAACTTGTTATAACATATATAAGACTATGTTTGTACTGAGTCTGCGGTGGGACGGAACAGATATGACCCGCAGCCGCGTATTTATTACACCTTAAATCGGTGTGTGTAC
>JAFELO010000792.1:69705-81906 GCA_017140195.1 Eumaeus atala
GGAATTGTCTTTGTAAATATGTGCCACAAAAAATGTTCCCTCAGCTTAACCAAATAAATATGTTAACGGACGGACTCACATGTTACTGTCAAGTGCCAAGTAGACAATATCCAATTTTACTACCACATAATATAACATGCTGCTCTTACGAAATCTAAATTTGTAGTTTATTTGTTAGCTAACCATCTAATAGACTAACCGAGACTTAACAGGAAGCTGTAAAGCCGGACTTTAGTGTAATAATGGTCTACACGCGAATGTGAGGGACTGATCCCATAATATTTGGTGTTCCTCGAGGATTATTTTAGCTGTAAGCATTCCAGTTTGATTACTAGTTCCATAGGGTCCCGCTAGCTACCCTTTAGTGTACTTCGTTGTATGTCAATAAAATTGTGGGCGGATGGTAGATACAAATATGTACCTGTGTCATCGATATGGCGTACACAGTCGACAATGAGCGAGGCATCCACGCACACTTATGTTGGACGTTGTGTCGCCAGTTACGTCTGCCGTCTGTCTGGTGAATGTTAAACATATACCTTTTGAACGTTCTGGACATGAAAAGAAGAACGTAATTCTTTGTTGTCCAACTGCCAGTGCTCGTGACCGATTCGTACTTGACCAGATTTTTTTAATTACATATTTTTGTATGATCTTGTTAACTTTCATAAAACCATTACATATTACATTCTTATTATCAGTACTTTGCGTGCATTTAGGCCTCTATATACATTAATAAACTGCACATATAGACTATTTATTATAGATTTGCTATTTTTTCAGATATACAAATATTTTTATAATACCTAATCCTCTTTTTTATTTTGTAGGCAAACCATAAAAACAATACGTGTTTTTTTCAGAAGATATAATTATAATTGGCCTATATTTTTTGAGTTCGGTACCTGCGCCACGAACGAGCTACTCAATGCCAACTTACTGGCTTTCAGCTGTTTTACAAAGTGTCATATGTTATGTAAGCTATGTTGTGTATAAATAAATTATATTTAAAAAATTGTCCTTTTATTTTTACTTGAATTTTACAAGTGCTTTTGCTGCATCAAAACCGAATCCTGATTTGTTTTGGCGTTATGTTTCGCTCTCTAGCTAAGGTGTTATGATCTCTTCATCTAAGGTTATGTTCTCTCTCTAGCTAAGGTTTTCTTCTCTCAATAGCTAAGGTTTTGTTTTGTTTATCTAAGGTGATGTTCTCACTGTCTAGCTAAAGTTTCGTTCTATCTTTATGAAGATCAATCTAAGGCTATGGTTCTTTATCTAAAGTTATGTTCTTCCTCCCAAGGTCAGGATAATTTATTATATTCTGTGGTCTTTGTTACATGACGGTGCCACCTCTAACCTAGATGATTCACAGTATTTACTAATCAAGTACCGTGAGGGCGCGCGCGTTGCCCTATCATTAGTAACGTATCGCAGTGTATAGTATTGCACCTGTAGCAATGAGCCGAATTATACGTGCACTGAGCCGGACCTAAAGTAGCTTGACAACACGTCGCACTCACGGACATACCTCTCTAACCCGGGAGAAATAAGTTATATATAGGTATTGTAGATATCCGAAGAAAAAGGGTCCGAGGCTGCCCCTTGGCTAGAAAGAGAGGAAATATCACAGTACGCGTCATCTATCTTCGTCATTTTGTTACATCTCTTCACTATGCACACCTTTAGGTTTAGAATTAAAAAGCTAAGCTGTTCTTTACTACGCAGGTTCTGTAGAGAGATAAACGTAAGGAGGTCCCTGGCCCTTGTACAATATTATTAAACATTTACGGATAACATTGCGCTATGATTCAATATGTTTGTGCTTGATTACTTTTAACTCTTTTTATTTTTTTCCCTCTCTCTCTCTCGCTAACCGCTAAGAGAGGAAAAAGATGGTGGTACTTTAGGCGGCCGCTAGGAGATCAGTTACATTGCGCAATAACATTTTATTGCATAAATAAGACTAACGAAACGGTGAATAGTATTGCACAACAATGTAAGTGTAAAGGTGTTATTGTGTCAATTGTTGAATGTTATCCACTAAAACAGTACAATTCTGACCTACTGTCGCTACTGAGCTACGATGCAATTAAAAGATTTTGTGGAATTAAAAATAATCAAGCACAAACCTATATTCTATCATAGCGCTGTCTTCAATGTTGTCCGTAAATGCTTAGTAATGTTTACACATAAATAACCCCACGAAGCCTTGATTGCGGGGAGAATGAATGAAAATTGTATGTTCAACGAAGTAATGAAACAAACAAAAACAAAATATGCTTGTTTATTAAAATTTTACGATCGACTTAAAACCAATACGATGTTTACAGAGTGCGAAAATGTGGTGCGTTCATAGGTTACGGCCCACAGTTGAACGCGTCTGTCACAAGGAGGGCAGCGGCGCATCCGTATTTAAACCTATGAGGATGTTTATGGGCATCGGTAACCAAAGACTCCGACTTTTCGTCCCGCACATGTCGAGCGCCCAGGCGACGTGTACCTGCCCCGCCTGTCGAGACCCGCGCTCAACACCACGGAGCACGAATTCAGTTACCCAGCAGCGTATCAGTCAGCGTCAGCGTAGAGAATAGTTCTGATTACTAGCGTGTTCAACTGAACCAACACATTCTTAGCAAACCCGTTGAAACGTAAGAAACGAAAATAAAAAATTAATTTAAATGTTAACATCAGTCTAAGACATGTGACACAAGTTGGCACAGAGCGGATTCGAACCGGCGGTCACCAGCGGCCTTCGCTGTGTCATAGCGACTTACCGAAAGGTACGGCACCGCAGCTCCAGGCGCCGCTGGCTGCGTGCGCTGATATATAGCGCTCTGGCGACTCTTACCGTAGTCTACGAAGTCACAAACTATATACAGTTCATAACGCATCACTTCTCGATGGATCATAATTTTATCAATTACAAAATTGGCCGCAGCTATTTACATTCAATGCGAGAAAATTTATAATCGACTTGTGTAACATAAAACAAATTACCACTAAGAGCTTAACAATAAAGCGTTGAAGGTAATAATATTTTTTTATTTTTTGGCTACTTCTCAGCAGCCGTGGCATTCTGCGTATGTCGAATCGGCGATATTTAATACATGTTACATGTCAAAATGTATCCGAATGTAACAGTATTATTTACATAAACCGCTATGAAATGAAAGTATTTATCACTAAACGTCATCTTCGGTAAACTCAATAAATCAAATTACATTTAGTAAAAACCTCTTCACCTTTTGTGAATGGCTTTTTAATATTATCTGTTAAGGTGGGTACTTTGATAAAGCACATCTGGGTAGACTGAGTCGAGCACATGCGGATAGTTTGACCCACATGTCGGTAGGTGAACCCACATGTGGCCTCTACCCGGAAGGGCATCACATGAGCCTGTTGGCCTCCACGTCCAGCTGCTGCCGCAGCACGCCGGCCAGCACCAGCTCTGTGGAGACCACGACGGCCCCCCTCCGCCTGTACTGCGGCCACAGCGGCCTGTCCGCCGTGCAGGACACGCACAGCCAGTTGCGGCCGCCCTCCCGCCACGTGCCTCCAGAACACTCCACCATAGCTGAAAAGGACATTTGGAGTTTTATATTTGTATTGTCTGAGTAGACGATTTATGTTGTCTTACAGACACTGCCGTCCGTGCGTCTGTTCATTGGGTAATAGGCGAGATGTTACAGAGCAGATAGAGGATACGATCGGAACCGCCTACGCATACTCGCACACACATACATGTACGTATTTGCCAATAGTTTTAGTGCAACAAATTACTAATCTCTATCCTATAGTAGCAGCATGTGCTGTAATGTATTTTATAAGGTAACTTAGCACTGAATAAAGATTATTATTTATTTATTTATTTTGCTCCAAGTTGACGAGGCCCAAACAAGAGACAGAGAGACTACCTTTGAGCTCCTGAGCGTTAGGCGTGACCCTGGGCGTGCAGGACACCTTGTACCCCTTGAGGAAGTTGCGGCGGCCGCGGACGGTCCTCTGCAGCTCGAACTGGAACCTCTTCTCCGCGGCATCGTCCTTCAGTATGTATTGATTCGGCTCTGAAATTAATTTCAGAACAACAATTAGCGCCTAACTGTTGAAACTAATTTCTTCAAACATCAACTTTTATCGTTACGTACAAAGTCCGCGATGCGATATACTTTACGCGCTCGAATAGAATTCAAATTTCAAATCTCACTGATCTCGCCTAACGAAGTTGTGAAGCTTATGGGGCGGCGGCTTGTGCGTGCGGCTTGTGGAGACCGATTACAGTGGTTACTTTTAGGCAGCGGTAGGCTCCGTACAACCTCTTTTGTTAGACGGTCCTGACCCCAGGCCGGTCGGGGAACAAGAACTTCGATGAGATCGCTGACCTCATCAGAGCTCGTCGGTCGTATAGTATAGCCTACAGGAGTAGAGAAACGCAAAGCTCTACTTACGTATGGACCTCCTCCAGATAGGAGGCGACAATTTGGGAAGTACTCGGAGTACACCGAGCCTCCAAGTTATCGGCCAATAGTTCGGCGGTTTCTTATTTCATCGTGTATTGCAGGGAGTATCCTGGTCCTCAGACTTCCTGTCCATCGAAACCTACAGCTTGGCTGCGACGTAATATAATTCAGTCACTGGACCACCTACTCAGGGACACCATACCTACTCGAGACAGTTAAACATGTCTCGGCGGCGAGACGGGTGCGAGTGGAGCCGCACACGCACACCCACCTACGATACGGCCGGCGTCCGCGCAGGCCTGCACCCACTCCGGCCCGACGATGGGTCGGCCCAGCCCCACAGCGCAGAGCAGTTTGAACGTGCGCTTGATCTGTAGCGTCAGCACCACCGTACAGCTCGCTACGTCGCTGACCACCACCGCGCCTGCACAGATGGTCGACGGTCAGGGAGACAAAAGTGTACGATCAAATACGGACTATTCGGAAAAAACCCATCACAATAGACCCAGTGGCTTTTGCGTGATGCATTAACAAACACACCTAGAGTAAAATTTTGTAAAGAAATTGTTGATGTTTGGATACTATAACGGTTTATTTAATTATTTATCTAGCCCGACGTTTCAGATGCATTACAGCAAACATGGTCACGGGTGATACGTGACTGTGTCATAGTATTTAGTAATACAGTAGCGCGCTGTGAGGCGCAGCGTGAGGGCGCGCGTGTCGCCCTTGCTCTTGTGACGTACCATAGTGTATACATGCATTGTACTTATAGCAGTGACCTGAATTATGCATGCACTGTTCTTGGCATGACCATGCTTAAAAGGGCGGACTGAAATTACAGATGTCCTGATGTCATAAGTTTTTAAAGTACCCGAAGAATTATAATTTTAGTTGTTCCGATTAACGCAAACAATACTTATTATATCTCGCTGTCTTGAGGTGTTGTTTACTTTTTGAATTGATTACGTTCACCACTGGGTCCCAAGCAGAGGGAAAAACCCAGCCATCCTCTCTATTGAAGTTAGGATGTTTCTTAATTTCAATAGCCTCACGGATCATCCTTGGAAGGAATCCGTGTTCCCTAGTGAGGACTTGCGCGTTCTCAAATCTAATGTAATGGCAGGGGCCCACTTCAGCATGCTCACAGATCGCAGATTTTGTAACACGTCGGTGTTTGATATCATTATAACGACCCGACCAAGAGCGTTGCAAAAAGTACTAGTGGTCTCATTAAAAACACTCCGAATCATTGAGTCTGTACGTTAAAAATCTAATCCTTTCGTACTGGAAACAGAATGGGTTGCCGAAAATAGAGAAGATGGCTGGGTTTTTCCCTCTGCTTAGGACCCAGTGGATAACCTAATCAAATCAAAAAGTAAACAACACCTCAAGACAGCGAGATATAATAAGTACTGTTTGCGTTAATCGTAACAACTAAAATTATAATTTTTCGGGTACTTTTAAGAACTTGGTACTTCAGGACATCTGTCATCTCAGTCCACTCGTGACCACGGTTGCTGTAAAGCTTCTGAAACGTCGGGCTGGTTATATAATTTAATAAACCGCAACAAATTCCGTAAAAGTAGTTTGATTGTAATATAAAGATTTTATGAGCGCCACAATTAGTCTCTCACACATACACAGTAGGAGGCGCTGCGGCCGCCGCTGACGACTAACGCCACTCGCAGTGAGGAGCATGCGGGGGGTGGAGAGAACAAATCAGCTACTTAACCTCGGACCGAGCGGATGTTCATGAGCGCATTTATTTCATTATCTTCAAAGAGTTTTGGATGAGAAGCTACCGATGGTGGTAGAAGTAGAGATGCAGTAATATTGGGCTCCGTCACTCCATGCCTCCACCAGGTTTGGTTGGCTGGAGTTTCTTCAGTACGGAGCGCGACAGCATAGCCCAGCTCCGCGCCCACATCTGCAATGTGGGCGGGAGATGTAGTCGGTGCCGCACGGTGTGTTCACTCACCTAAACTCTCCAACTTGTGTTTGACCTCTTCGTTGGGGAATGCTGTAAACAGCACGTATTGTGTGTCGATCGTGTATTTCGACGAGCTCGCGTGGCCGCCAGACGAAGTCTTCGCTTTTTTTGCACTTGGGAACAGGAAGTCAGCAGATCTCTTAGCGGCATTCGAAGAGTCCAAACTGGTCTCGGAGGACACGTTGTAAACAGTGCTCTTCTCGTCGTCTTTCAAGCTCCGATGTCCGACGTCGTCCCTATTCTTCTGCCGCGTGCTGCGACGAAGTCTCGAGGGCGCAGTGGAGTTTTCGTTTTTAGTTTTCTGGTCTGGTTTGTTACCTTTTGCTTTAACCATTTCCGGCGAAGTGGATTTTTTGTCGGCATCATCTTTTTTTCTGGTGCGGCTGCGGGTAGATCTACTTGATAGCTCCGATTTGTCATCTGACTTACTTGAATGCTCTCCCGTAATATTCCGTACATCTTTATTCCTCTTGTTGTTTTTCACTATATTCTTTCCCTCGCTCTTTTTATCGCCTTTTTCTTCTCTCCTGTCCTTCTTATTTCTACTTCCTTTATCAGCATTTGTTTTATTATCTTTTCTCGCACTCTTCTCTTTTGTTAGAGGTTTAGCGGCATTATTTTTGAGTCTCGATATATTTTCCGTTATAATTTCTTTATCTATATTATCTTCTTGTTCAGTTAAAAATGTAGGCTTTAAGATGTTTGTAGTTGTCTTTTTGAATGTATCTGCATTACTAGAAGCCTTAGATGTAGGCTTCCTTACTCTTGTTATAATTCTAGTAGGCAATGCATCGATTTCAAACTTTTTGCTTAAATTCAATTTTGCATCATTACTTTTTTTCTTTTTGTTTCGAAACAAAATAGGTGTACACTGTTGAGAAGTTTCCGTTTCAGATTCGCTGGATACATCGATTGTATTATGTCTACCATTAAGAGTCACGCTGCTTCGTATTTCTTGACTGTCGGGCAAGTCAGTCTCCATAAATGTTAAAGGACGCAATTTTTTCGGAGTTTTTTCAACATCAGAAGAACTATCACCATTACTTTTCGTGGATTTGGATACTTCTATTTTTTCTGACGTCAAAATTTCCACATTGTCAGGTTCTTGTGAGGCAACACCTACCGAGTCTACTTGTGAACACAGGTCATCGAATACTTCTTGCGTCGAAGCATAAAAATCATCATCAACCGCAGATTTAGTTACAACAGATATTTGCGGCCTTGTAGTATTTTTACTATCTCTTTTAGACTTTAAAGGCGATTGAGGAACTTTAAAAGGTGACATCGATACATTGGTTTGAAATTGTAGTGGTTTGGTAGTTTGTTTATTTTCATTCTCAATTACAACTTGTGTTAACATATCTTCGATATTTGATCCGCATTCCATTTTACTCTGAGGTACAACATCAATTACTTGAGTAAGCATATCTTCAAACCGAATATCATTCTTACTTTTTTCACTTGGTAGATCTTCTGCTAATATTTGTGTAGGTAAATCTTCCAATTCTATTCTTTTAAGCTTATCACTATTGGATTTGTCACAAATTTTGTAGTCTTTTTCAAATAACTCCTCTTCACAATCGGTCATATCATCATCAACGTCCTGTTTTCGTATTTTGTCCTGACATTCAGGAACATCTTCACAGTCGGTTAGATCATCATCGTCAGTCAGTTTTTGGACAATATTTTGTGAAAGGTTAATCATATCATCATCTCCATCTTCACAATCAGTAGAACTATAACATTTTAAGCACACATTTCCAATAGAATTATTTTCCGTTTTAACCTTGCTATTACACAGTGATAAATCATTGCCCACTATATCATCTTCTGTCGATAATAACGCTTGTGATTCAAATATTTCAACTACTGGTGGGCTCGCCATCTCCTCAAATATAATAACATCATTTGAAGTGTCTTGTGATGTGTTTGAACAATTCTTTTGTAATTTCACTTCTACATTATCTTTAATAATGGCCGTTTCAGGTTTATCATTTGGAGTCTTTGTTTCGATAATACTATTATTTTCTTTATTTTCGGTGAAAAAGTCAAAGGCTATATTTTTCTGATCCTGTATTTTGCAAACTGCAGGTAAATTTTCATTAAGTGGAACCTGTGTTGCCATATCATATATATTAATAGACTGTCGAGATTCTGGTGCTTGAGTATCCGCCGTAAATAGTGAATCTGTACTTTCTCTCTTACCGAAATCATTTGGAATTTGAGTATTTAGTTCGTGAATATCATTTGTAGGTCCCTTAGTAACCAATGATTTTAACGAGGCCTGAGAAATGTTGGGACTTGTGTTAGAGGTGTTAGATTGTAGATTGAGCGAGTCTGATTTTCTTGAAGAGTTCCAATAAGCATTATCAATTCTTTTTGTCGCTACTTGTGGTATTAACAGTCGTTTTCCAGAAGGTTTACAAGGAATATTGTGGAGTGTCATAAATTCTCTCATCTTTGGTTGAGTAGGCACGATAAATGAATCTTCCTGAAATAGAAAGAATAAAAATGATACTGGTTTATAAAGTTTAAGTTTCTTATGAAACTTTAGGATTAAGCAGTTTTAAACTTAAAAAAATTAAGATTATGTAATCTTTATTTCATTCATTCATCACAAACATACACTGCATAAGGAAATTTAAAAACCATAAATATACGAAGTATTGTATATTTTTTACAAGGACTGTTTGTTTACTCACCTTATCACTGACATCTGGTGATTCTGGCACTGTGGTGTGGTGATGTACATTGTTGAACTTGGGGATACGACGGGTGGCAAGTGGTGTGTCAGGTATTTCCATAGCTTGTGTCATCGGCAGATCACTGTCGTCATGTAACAATGTAAAAATCCCAAACACATCCCCAAGTTGCACCATATTACCATTTCTTAGGGGATACGGGATATACGGATCTAATATTTTCTGAAATGAATGAAGTAATAATTTCATAAAATTTGATCTAGTCAATTCGTAGATAAGTCACGATAAATTCATCAAAAAAAAAGTTACAGGATGTTTTTGAAGGTACTGTGCATAATCACAGAAGGTATTCAGTATTCGATTCTGATTCCAAATATGTATTGAATTTGACCTAATTGTCTTTGAAATTTTCTATAAATATTTCAATAAAGGTGCACCACACGATGTCTGCTGAGTAAGCCGCCCAACATACCGCAAACGCCGTGTCAATGAGTAAGCCGTGCTGGGGAATGTTTCAAGTGCACGGAGATCATACTTTATAAATATAATCAATTACACAAAATTTGGTGATTTTCAGAATGTATTAAAACAATATTAGTATTATTGTATTTTGTAGTTACGAGGGTGGATCTAAAAGTTCGTGGCCTAACCTACATGGAGCTATGACATCTTTTTAGATCTACCGTCATTTGTTAGTATGTGTCATATTGATTTATTGTGCGCAGTTTCATTCCGATACTGCACAATATAAATTTTCTATGATTATTTGTTTGAAGCAATCTAACGCAATTTTCAATAATGGAGAAAATTGAACACCGTGCAGTCATTAAGTACCTCAATAAAAAAGGCCTATCACCAAAAGACATCCACCAAGATATGGTGAGCACATTGGGGGAGTCTGCTCCATCGTATTCCAGTGTCAAGAAGTGGGTAGCTGAGTTTAAGCGCGGTCGTGAGAGCATTAAAGATGACCCTAGGAGTGGAAGGCCTACATCCTCTACCACGAGAGAAAACATCGATAAAATTTGTGATCTCGTACTGGGCGACCGACGTTTGACCATTGGCAAGATAGCTGAGATAAGCTGCGTTCACCACCATACTCCTGAATCAAAGCAACGATCCAAACAGTGGAAAAGATCCGACTCTCCTACACCGAAAAAGGCTAAGGTCGTTTTATCGACTAACAAAGTCATGGCTACTGTTTTTTGTGATGGGAAGGGCATTATTTTTGTAGATTATTTACCGAAAGGTCAAACTATACATTCTAGTTATTATTGTAACCTTTTACGAAGAAAAGCAGGGAATGTTGCGTAAGAAGATTTTGTTTCAAGACAATGCACGTGTTCACACTTCGGTTGATCCATGATTGTGGCTACGAATTGCTGCCCCACCCACCTTATTCGCCGGATTTAGCCCCCTCGGATTATCATTTATTTCCAAATTTAAAAAACATTTGGGTGGCTCGAAATTTTCGACCAAAGGTGAGGTGATAGTCGCAGTAAACGATTATTTCGCCGACCTTCCGGAATCTTTTTTTTTTCGAGGGGATAAACAAGTTACAGGTCAGGTGGAAGAAGTGTGTTGAACTAGATGGAGACTATGTCGAAAAATAAAAATAAATTTAGATCCACTTTTCTTTCATTTTCTTGGTCGGGCTTAGTACTTTTAGATCCACCCTCGTATATAGGACAATTGCCTACCATGTACTAAAAAACATTCAATGTTTTACAAATCGCCCCGCATATTAAGATTATGTTCAGATAACAAAACATAGTTGGTAACAATTGGAAACGCGCACAGAGTCATTACTGTGCAGGTATGGATGTGTATGATATGTATATCTACAATAAAAGTTGTAAATACTTAACATTTGTTACATGTATAAAAACATACTAGATATATACATTGACTGTTGTCCACGCGTAACACAAGTACCTAGCACACGGCTCGCTGTCCCGGTGTGATAAGCGCACACATTATTATTATTACCAAGTAAATTATTGCTTGATTGTGTAAGGACGAGCAGTCAAAGCCTTTTAGTTGCTACCGATACCCGTAAACATCCATATTCATAATACATTTTAAAAGTATCTCTATTGTCTACTTTCTGTAGCACAAGTTGCAGGGAAATCTGTAAAAACAAACTACATAACACGAGGCGATCGTGTGATTTGTCCACAGATGTTATTTGCGCCAGTGACACTACAAGAACCACAATTATTGTAATTTTATAGAGAATACTAAAATATATGTTGTAACTTATAAATGTACTCACATTTTCAAGTTTTGTATTGTTTGCTGAATTTAGATCCATTAACATATATTCTGAACTGTTTAGTGCATTTATGACAGCATGATGTCTGGATATTGACTGAAAATAAATCTCTTTTACTATTTTGTACGCAGGAACACCGCCCTCCCTCAACTTTTACTATTTTGTACGCAGGAACACCGCCCTCCCTCATCTTTTACTATTTTGTACGCAGGAACACCGCCCTACCTCATCTTTCATGCACAAACAACAGAACCTTTTGGTAATCTACAGTAGACGCCCATAATTATCCTCAAATGCATGTGTTGGCCTTCTTTACTCCATCCCACAATGTGTACACACAGGCAACTACATAAAAACATGCAGTAAAAGAATTTACAAAAAATCCTATCACTTTGGATATGTAACAGGAATATAAATTGAATTTGTAGTGGTCTTTAAACTTTTTAAAACTCTGTATTAGCAACAGAACTATATGCAATCGATTGAAATAACAATATTTTCTGCTCAATTTCATAATTCCTTTCGCTACGACGACAGAAAGGAGAATTCGTGGTAGACGCTTCAAGATACTTTATTTTTAAATAGGTGTAATAATATAACTAGGTAAGGTTTGCATCGTCTTATTAATAAGTTTTTTACACAAGTTCAAATCCGTCAACAAGGATAAAGACTTTGACGCATCGCCATAGAAGTGTCCACCAGTTACTATATGACACGTTGGGCGATGGTCTAGGTGACATTGTGGTCGATAGGGGTACAGATCCCCCCCCCCCC
>JAFELO010000792.1:90270-115850 GCA_017140195.1 Eumaeus atala
ACACACTAGTTTATAATAATTTAATTGGCACTTTCAGTTGGTTGCTGATGGAAAACTATCACATGAAGATTATCTTAAGCTAGCTCCAAACAAAGGTATTTCTGTTACCAAATATAAAAAAGAACAAATTTATATATTGATGGTGTATCTCATAAGAAAAAGATAAAGAGTACTTAATATTTATTAATAAATCCACTTCTCTTGATTTATATTCTTGATCAACCATTAATATAGTAGACTATATATAGTCTACTATATTAATGGTTTATAAGTTATCCTATGATTAAATTATAAATAAATGAATATCACAATGTATTTAAATTTTACAGGTGCACCACACCAAATGGATACAAATGCAAGAGTTGGAGGTGGGTATATCAAAATAAAAAATATATATTATGGTAGAACCTTGATAATACAAACCGTTAAAGTAAAAAGCTCCATAATTTCATTAAAACTTACTAGTAAAATGGGTTAAAGACGAGAAAAACGAGGAAAATCATATCAATTTAGAAAACTGCTGTAAAAAAAAAGACTTTTTTAGGTGACTAAAGTAACTCTAAAACATTTATTTGTATCGTAAGACTGGCGCATTCAAGTTAACATAGGAACTGTTTATTAAATTGTCAATCACTCTCCAAATAAAAGCTTGATAAATCCCTAAAAAAACTCTGACTCATTGTTCTTTTAATCTGACAACAAAACAAAAAGGTAGCATCACCTATTTGAACCTTTTCTTTATTATGAAATTATCTATTGATATAAAGGATAAAATTATAGGCGTTTATTACATATACTTTACAGGAGCACTGCTACAACTGGATACAAAAACAAGAGTTGGTGGTGGGTATTCACTTTTGATATTTGTACTAATCTAGTCAGGTAAGTCCCTACTTTTTTGTGCCGCCTCGTGGTCAAGTGGTAAAGATGTTTTAGCACAGATGTTACATCCCCGTCGCTCCTGAGCTTGATATCTCCCGGATTGCCGTTGACGTCCAATCGAAATAGGAGAATGAAGGAATGGAGAGCGCGCCTGTGGCTGCGGTGTGCACAGAAATGAGCACGCACGTACACACACGCACTCGCACGCACACACACATACACACACACACACACACTCTTCCTCGTCTTTGTGTATATATATTAGACCCCGTTGCCTTTGTATTTTGATTAGGAGGACATTATTGTTTTATTTATTATTTTGTGATCTATTTCTTATTGACTGATTCGATTTTTATTACTTTCGTTGATGATAGGCGTTTCTAACGCCATTTATTGCACTGGTGAAACAGTGAAAGTAGGTACATACATGCCATTTACATTATTTATTTCTTCGTTCAATGAATTATGTAGGTAGAATTTACTTGTTTATATAAATTTATCCTATCCTTTATGAACGTAATTAATGAAATTGTGTTTTTGTTTCCGAGATTGTGTATGTGACGGAATGTGATACCTTACAATATTTGTGTTCGCAGTGCTTAATCGCTGCCGTAATGCCATGTCGAAACTCGGTGACCTGTTACCTCCGAATCGGCTGATTGTAGGTAACATAAAGAAACGCGAGACTATCAAATCAATTGGACCCAAATATTGTTCGCCTCTTAAGAAAAAACCAAACGCGGAATTCAATTTCACTAAGATTAGTGTTACTGGTGTTGAATTTCAAAACAAGCAAATAATAGACAGTATAATTACATCGCTAGAACTACACAAAGTTGTAGGTCGTTCTAAGAAAAAAATAGCAATTGACGTGCGAGACGTAGCAGTACAGACGGCAAACCCTCAGTGCGACTTGTGCGCCATTCGTAAAGCCACGCTCGTGAAGGAAGTCGGCACTGCCGTCGAGCCGGAGCACTTCTCGCGCGCGACCCACACGCAGGTGCTGGAGGCGGACCTGCAGCAGTCCCAGTCCGTGTTCAACGCCGCGGGCGGTTCGTGCGACGGCGCTCCTATCTCCTTCGCTCACATGACCTCGGCGCAGCTCGTGTCTCAGCTCGTCGCCCGCGCGAAGACGCTCAAGCGCTCCGACACACGACCTCTGAACCAGTTTCAACCCACTGCTCAATACGACGGAAGAGGAGATTCTCATAACTATCGAAACAATTACAACTATAGATATTAAGGGACTCGACTGAATGTTATGTCCAACTCAAATGATAATAATTACTTACTTGGTGATTAGATAACTGTCATTTTATTTATTAAGTTGATGCAAATATGTTTTATTTTCCTCTGGTGAAATTATATTTTATAACCTAGTTAAATTCTACAATTTACATACAGTTTCATCTATATCAGGTAACATAACTTACGTATATTACCTGATATAGATGAAATTGTGTGATGTCCTGCTTTATTTGGCCGTGATTCTCCCGTAACAGTTACTTATTCAATAAGTACTTAGAATTCTCCATGTGTCTAAGACCATATTGAATTAAAGTTGACAGTTAATAATTGTTTTTTTTAAGCAATTAAATAATGAATGTGATCCTGTTTCTTTGAAACATGTAATATACCAGACGCGGACACCCGCATGTTTCTATACCTTTTAGTTTTAAAGCTGAGTTTGTTCAGGTGCTCCTAAGTTGTAGTACATAAATGTTGTAAATAAACGTTTAATTTTGTTTCGAATATATAAAACGTTTTATAAAAAAATTGGTTATTGTAAATGATTATTCAGTTAATACACGAAAATATTTGAAAACTGTTATTGAATGAACTGGCGGCTGGAAGATAATGGAAGCTACAAAGTGCAGCCTTCCGACGCAGCGTATGAAGATCTGTTGGCTGTTCTCGTAAGTAACGGCGTGACACGATAATCTCCTGGCTAAAAATAAAACTGCAAATCCCGACTGACAAGTTTGTTTTCATTTTACACAAAAATAAATACCTCTGTGATAAAAATATTACGGAGTTTGATTTCATACTCCCTAGACGCGCTGAAGCAATACCGTTGTTGATCGCTAGCTGCACACGCATGGTGCGGTTTCTGAGAGTCCGATTGCTTTAGGTCGGGTTGTGCCATCTGATCCTTACCAACTGCTTAAAAAACTATACCGAATGTAAAGAACCATACCTACCATATATACCCACAGCTTTATTGACAAACTTTCCGGGATTCAAAGTTCCGCGTAGGGGCGTGTGCCCACTGCGTTTACGCTAGAAAAGAACACCAATCAGCTGGTCGTGTGTAGAGCGACCCGCGGAACACAGTCTCGCACTAGAAGGGGCAGCTCGGACTGGCTGCATACTGCAGGAGCGGCGGCTCAGATGACGAGGAAAAACGTCCTCCCTGATCCGGTCGATGACTGTCGCCGTCCCAATTACGACACCAACAGATGCGTAGAAAATAGTAGTTGGAGTTCTCGATGTTGAAGACTAAGTGCCTCGAGCGGTTCGTTCGCGAAACGGAGATCTTTTATGCTTCGACCACAGTGTGAAAGAGAGAGAAAGTGCATCCCCAGCACGTCGTAAGCAACGCTCGCAACAAATACACCGGTGTGTCTGCGCCATTAATTGAGGACTACGCCGTTGGGCTTCTGTTAAAGTTAGAAATAATGTTCCTAACTATTTGTGTATGTTTGTAACACAATCGGTTTCTATTTAGATAAATTCTTTGAAGGTTCGCCCGCAACGATAAACAAGTGCAGTAGTTAGAATGTTAGAGGAACAGGTAACTAACTTTGGAATTGAATAAAGAACGAGGTTCCGAAAAGTTAATTGTTGACCGCAGTCGTGTGGGTGTCGAAGACCATTGCGAAAGAATTGGATTGCAAAACGTGTGGCTCGAACTGGACAGGCGATCGTAAAATGAACCGTGGAGGTCACGTGGTCCATTTTACGGACGCCTGCTGACACATTTTGGCGGATTGCTTTAAATTTGTATCATTTGTTGGTCATTGTTGGTTTTTATACAGTTCCTCTAGACACTGTTCAAAACTATCCATTATGTAACTAGACGAGGAGACATTTCATTCGCGACAATGTTACCAGTAAAAATAGCACAGGTAAGATGTTCAAATTATTATTAAATTGTATTAAGAACTACGATAAACACTTTGTTAACATTGAAGTTTCTTGAATAAATGATTATGATTTACAAACGAGTTTTACTATAGCACAACATGTATATTGATGTGTTGCTCAGCCGTCTAAGAAATCGTCGAGCCATTTTTCTAGATCTTCAGGAGATTCAATCGCTGGATTTTTGTTTTCCCTTTCTGGAACAACTGCATTGCCTGAAAATATTTTCGCTGATTTAACAAGGTCCCTAGAGATAATCTTATATCACAAGCCGCCCCGCCTGCATATGTGCCTAACAGGGGCCAAACTATACACCGAAACCGTCCACGTGAATCGCTTTTTCCTTGGACGAAAGTCGCATGAAAATCCGTGCCGATGTGTTGCCAATCCCTTGCCGGGGGTAATACCCGACAATCCGATTACTTTGCTAAATACCGACACCCATGGACAGGAAGAGGTAGTGCATAAAATTATTTAGATGTACATGGGCGTCGTTACTCACTAAAAGGCTTTGAAATTCTGTTCGTTTGCACCCTTATAATAATAATATATAGGTTAGGTCAGGTTATGTAATGCTAAACACCCCTATGTACTACCGGAATTTCGCAAGTACCTCCCTTACGCGTCCCTAACTTGTCTGAACCAAGTTGCTATAAACTTACGAAGCTGTTTTGTACGCATGCGGTAGCTAAAGAAAATATAAATAAAAAATAGAAGGATAGATAATATAATATCCCTGCGTGAAAGCAAATTTATAAGCGAAAAACTGTACACCGCAAGATGATTGAATGAAAAAAATCTTCGCTATTCTACTCCACTCAGTGCAAAAGTATGATAGTTATGGAATATGTAGAGTGTTGTAGAAGAAATAATAAAATCTGGAAATACTTTAGTGAGATTATTCATGCCAGAATTGAACCAGACATAAAACTATCATCTTTATATCCTTTGTAAATAAAATGAACTTGTCAAATACATATACTACCAGCAAATATAATAGACGAACAGACCCACACACATGCCAGAGGTGCCAACAAAATGGCCACTCCTTACCTTACCGCTGCTCTAAAACGTCTGCATGTCCGAAAAATATGTCTGCCCGATGCGCTATCTGTGGTGATGCACAACCTATCAACTATAAAGGCTGTGCGGTTTATAGGAAAATCATCGCAAGGATAACCCTACAATTTATAATAGCAGTTTTGTGAGCTGTCCTAGCTCACAAAACTGCTACTAGAATGTCCGAGTTGATACTTAAGTCAAACCCGAAAACAAAAAAAGACGTAAGCCTAATGACGCCTGTGCTGAAAGACGAATTGCAATTTGAAGCAAGATCACAAACTAGAAGAACTAATAATTACTCAAATTTTACAAACAACTTAAGCAAACAAACAGACAAATTTGATCTTATCTTACCACACGTGAACACGCTGTTGTGTCTCATAACAACACTACTAGACAAGATTGCAAAGTGCCTTAGGAAAAAAATCCACGTGGCTACCTGAGGCTATTGGTTGAAAACCAAGTGAGTCCAAGGTAGAGGTGCTAATTTCAACCAATAAACTTGACGTTGCGCAACAAAAAGCAGGCAGCTTAATGGGTTCATTGACAGACATAGATTTCTCTCATCATCTTATCTGGAGAATCGACATGATGGAAAACCTCCAGGTCACGAAACATCATATAGACCAATAAGTCTCTTACCTGACCTGTCTTAAGTCTTTGAGAGGATTCTCCTGAACAGGATACTGCCACTCATGGAAGAAAATGCAGCCATTCCCAAACACAAATTTAGACTCAGAAAACAACACTCAACCATTAAATCAAGTCCATCAAGTGATAAAAATATGACATTCCCTCCAAGCTAAATAGTATATTTTTTCCGTGTTTTTCGTTATCCACCATGCCCTTGATAAAGTATTACATAAGGGTCTACTCTTCAAAGGGAATAGATTTCTACAACACACTTACTATGCTTTAATGGACTCTTACATAGTGGAGATGTATCGGAAATCAAGGAGATCTGTATACTCTGTAAACTGCAGACCTCCCTCATCACAAGTAATTAATGCTACATTTTCTGATGATACTGCATTAATGGCAAGTAGTACCAATCCACAAACGGCTTCAAGCATCTTTCATTCACTGGAATTCTTTGTAAAGTAGATGACTGGCTGCAGAAATTCTTGTCTCTCTAAATGGACCCACATTACTTTCACACTCTGGGTAGGAAACTGGATGGATGGATGGAAGAAACACTCTCTAGCAAAGTGACACTGTCAGGTACCTTGGGTTGCACTTGGACAGAAAGTTGTGTGTGAAATATTCGGTTCCGGATCGGAACTTAATACTTTCGGTGGACAACAATCTCCTAATCTACAAAATAATTTTATAACCTGTGTTGATGTACGGGATCCAAAGCTTGCAATATATCCATAACACAGGGACTGCAAAATTATATATTGCGCTATTTGCCAATTTTCCATGGTTCCTCACTGATTCCAAAATACATTGTAACAATTATGTTTTGAAACTTAAATATTTTATAAAAAAGTATATCTGTCATCGTTGACTGGAAGGCTTAATGTTCTCTGTGTTGAAGAAACGTCAGTCTTTTTCTTTTGACGATGGCGAGGACCGGGAACCTACATATTCGTTTCACAATGCACGAATTAATATTTCATTAACTCTACTCCTTTTAAATTTTATTTTTCTTTTTATTGAACACTATATTGTTCAAATATATGGAATGTAAGGTCTGAAGGACAATCAACACAATGAAAGAAAACAAACAATAACTATATATATAAAGGACCATCCAAGTTGCAACTGGGAGTCTACCCGATAAGACTTCATACCCTCCCTTTTTACTAACCAATAACATAAACTCCATTGTTGCTCTTGTAGTATTTTAAGTCTGTCCTAGATTGTGAATGTGGAAAGACCAATTGAAATAAATGTATCTAAAACTATTAACTTAACCTATAGTCTCTTTACCCCTAATAGTCCTTCTACTTTAATGTAAACTGCAATAAAATGAAACTCTGAAATCAAAGTTTCATGGATTTCAGTATTACATTAACTACAGAAATGGCCTAGCAACTATCTATATGACTAGGCTGCCAAATTAACTTACTTAGAAGAAATTCCTAAAGGGTTGTGATATCCAGATACTAAATGTCTCCCTCTGGGAACCATTTTACCCTGTTTATAGTTCTGGGACTGTTGCAGATGCAAAACAAACAAAAAAATATTTGTTAATTTTTGGAGTAATATCAAAGTAAAAATGTTACAATTATCACAGAAAAACATTTGTAGTGATCTACTTGAAAATGCACTCCTTTTCAATTAAATCACACATTTAACTTTTACACGTAAATATATGTAGTGTAATTCTGTCAACTTAACTCGTAAAAGGGTCACGGCAATCCCTTTGGAACTGAAACCTTGGTTAATAGGGTCACACTTGACCATTTCTTTGTCACCTAATGTATCCCCCAAATTGAAACATTAGGTTCAAACTTACCTTTATCATGTTTTTCTTGTGGAAGTGGTGATCCTAAAACAACTTTTTGTTCTGCTACACATATTTCACTAACTTTCACAACATCCTCAGCAAATAAACTGTCTTCATCTGCCTTTTCTTTTTTATAACTTTGTACTATGTCTATTGATTCTGGCACATGTAATTCATCTTTTACAGCACACATTTCTTTCTCTGATAGCTCAATAACTGTTTCTTCAATTCCTTTCTTTAGATTGTCAATAATGTTACATTTATTTTCTAATACAACATTGACATTTTTAACTTTCTCCGTGATTTCTTTCGGTTCATTTTCTTCTTTAGTCATTAGATTTGATAGTAATTTACTCTCTGCTGCCAATTCTGGAGTAGTATACTTATTATCATTAAAATATTTATTTTTGTACTTTATAGCTCTATGGTTCATAGTTTGCATATCTGTTTCAGTAAAAAAGGATTTATCAATGTTGTTTCTTTCATAAAAAGGAACTGAAGACAGAGCTAAGTAAAGGTTATCCATATCAATATCAAAATACTTGTCATATATTGTAGGCCCTGAAGATATGTCCCATGATTTTTCATGTTTAAATTGAAAGTGCCCACCAACGGATAAAGATGACTGTATGAGACTCTGGAATAGTGTGATATATTTTTTAACAAATAAGGTAATTCAAATGTGACCAAGTTAGTCGGGTTGTAATTTCGAGCACACAATATAATCTTTTCAATTCAGAATAGTGGCTACAAAATTAAACTGACTAAAGAGATTATATTATATGAGAGATAGGGGCTTGTTGAAGTGGTAGGCAGGAAAAAAACACCGTCAAATAATGTTTTAGGACGAAATATTTTAACATGAAGGCGAAAATAAAATGGTACCATGTACGCCCTTAGCAGGGAGGAAGAAGACCACCGCCTTCCGCGTGTCCCGCGAGGCCATTTTCCATCGTCAGTCATGGTTTGATTAGGAGTATCATGTTGGGGCTTAATTGAGATACATTTTTATTATAAGGGCGTAAAAACAGTCATGTCCCAGAAGGAGGCCACTGGGAGGGCCAGAGAAGAGGCGGTGAATGGTCCTGCCCATAGGTAGTTAGGTGGGAGTTTAGCAAAGACGATACGCATAATTTATGCCGCGTCCCTAACTGTGGCCAGAGGTGAGTCAGGATGAGAACCTCACTCCACTGCATGGTCATATAGAGGACTGGCTAATCGCCAAAGTTGTTAATGGATCCAGGGCACCTCAGTACAGGGAGACAATGGCACCCGCCGGGTTTTAGTGGGTATTCGACTGTGCCGTGTGTCCCACACACAAATTAAGAAATCAAATTGTTACCTGCAATAACAGCTGGATGCTGTACAGCACAAACAGAAATAATCACTTCAGTGGGTGGATCTGGGTAATAATGTTACTTATATGGTGATGATAATGGTGAAAGTCTGGTGGCCCACTGTAATGTACATTTATTTCCTTTAAATTTTAATCACTACTAGCTCAAAATCTTTAATTAATAACATACCTCAAAATCTGCCCCTATGCTCTCCTGTTCATCTATCTCCTCATAACTTTCTATGGGCATTTCATATTTTGCCCAATTGCTTTGTATTTCTTTCTTTTTGTATTTAGAACTGGCTTCTTCTGTTATTTTTAAAATATCCTCCGTTTCTCTTTTCAGATTTTTATAAAATTCAGGTGAGGGTTCAACATATGGTGGTGGAGTCTTTTCTTTAAATGTAGCTGGAAATTAACACATTACAATGTAAGAAGGTGTAAAACAGTATTAGTAAAAAACATTGAGGTCATATGGGATTTCAAAAGTCACTTCACTACACACCTGACGTTTTCATGAATGTTAAGGATATATTTATAGTGCCTTAGAAGCTGATCTCAGAATTAAATATAAACGTCATATTGTTGTTGTGCATGTCTTTTACACACTTTACAAGAAGTATGTTTATTTGGGACTTGATGTATGAATGCCACATGGCTATAATTATTATTCCTTTAAATATGGCATTAAACACATAGCTGTTACAATATGCATGTATTGGAAAAACAATAAAAACTGAATGAGAAAGTGAAAACTACCAAGAAACAGCAATTTTTGCACTTGCAATGACAATATATTTAAATGAACCAGCAGCAACATATGAACTTATAATATTGGTAGTTGTGTGAAGATGTATCTATGTAGCCATCCTCGATAAATAAGACATATAAAATTTTTTGAATTTCAAAATTGGACCAATTATTAGTGAGGTTAGCGCATTCAAACAAACATACTCTATAGTTTATTATATTCATATATATTAAGTTTTGCCTGAAATTGCACGTACTCTTTAAATGTTTTAGACTATAAAAATATTCTAGATTTTTAAGTAAAAGAAAATGGTTGTTGTGACTCACTCGACAGATAGACATAGTGTGAAAGATACCTTTTAAATGGTCATTACAATCAAACATACAAAGTTTTAGATATATTTATAAATTGCTGTATTGAAAGAATCCTGTATAGGAGTAATAAAGAATGATGATGAAAAGTATTGGCTACTTACTATGGCCGCGTAAACTCAGCAGATTTTCTACTTTAAATTAAGTGTTAGTGAAGTTGACATTTGTCTACATTGATAAAACTAACGTAAGTTCAACTTAATAAAACAAATTGAATGTACCTTTTAGATTTTCAACCTCCTTCTCTGCCTTTTTTTCAACCGAGTCTGACGGATGTCGGCCTTGCCGTTTTCGCCTCTGCTCTTTTGGTTCATTTCTATTTTTTTGTCTGAAATGTATAGGTAATTTAGATTTTATTTTATAACTATTACAAATATTCCGTTATGTTAATGTTGTATTATGTTAAATACATTTTGTATTTGTTACCTACTCGTTTTTACTCTTTTCTGGCATATTTTGAAAATTGTTCTGAATCACAACAATATAAATGTTCTTAATTCTTTATGACACTGTCTATCATGTCAATATGCAGATGACAGTCTCGTACTAGGAGGCCACAAGTTTTAATGTATGGAACGTAATGCCATCTATTCTCTAGATCATGTAGTTTCCCCCAGGAGTTTTAACAATCCCGAGCAAGATGTCGCCATTGCTTTAATTGTAACAATAGCAAAATCGCAAATTTTGTAATCATATTATGAAGATCATGTAATACATGAATTTCATATTTTAACAACTTAATTTGTCGATTTTTATCTTTTTTTTTTGTTTGACTGCGCAACGCAAAAAAAGGATTATTAAAACATTCTTAATACTTGTTTCTGACAAAATGTAGCGATGAAATGCAACGTATGAGGCAGAAAAAAGAAGAAGACTAAAAGACTCGACATCATGTAAGTACCCAACATACTTATTCGAATTTTCGATTTTTCTTCATGCAAGTGTGTTTATCGGATTCTAGAGCGTTTTTGTGGTGATAATTGGCTATTTCTTACAGACTCTAACATATCTTCTACCCATTTTGGGCCGTGGTATATCTACGGACACCGATATATCTTTTTCACATTTTGAACTCTGGCTTACCTTTGGACAATCGACGGATTTTCCCGCATCATGAAGACAACCATGGTGAAATTTCCATTGGATCTACGTACTAACTGTTATTTCGGGTGTAAAGGAGGTAATAAATGTGTTATAAATTGTCGTATTAGAAAGTCAAGGACTATTGATTGTTACATCTAAATTAAATTAATTGATTTGAATTATATAAACGAGTGGCCATTCTGTAATAATTGTTATTATAAGACTTAGTCTATTTACAGTAAATGTTAATCAATGATTCACAATATCTCACTAAACAAATTACGAAGTATATATAATACAGAAACAACACCATCTACATATATTTAATGTACCTATATGGAAACTAATCTTGAAATGAAATAATAATCTTGAATTGAAATAATTTTGTTTAACGCCTTAGACAACAGATGGCTGTTGTCTAAGGCGTTAAACAAAATGATGGTTTAGTGCTAGTGTATTATCTATGCTGTCAAACAATTCTCTCCCTAAACTTGAAGACACAAAAGTCTTTCGTAGTCATTCGAACTGTTAAGGCTGGACAAGTGCCGCCAATCAGTAGTAGGTCCCTCCGAAAAAAAAGAAAAGGCAAACAATTGACAACGTTTTGACAGCTCATAGAGAAAAGGCAGATAGCGAGGGATGCCATAACCAGTTGTATGACGGTGAGTGGCCCTCTTAGTGAATGGAAAAGAAGATGAGAAAGCATTACTATCATTGTCCGTCTAATCTTGCATATAAATTGCTCCGAGCGAATTGAATGAAAAAATAGAGAAAAATTGTACTACATTTGCTGTCCTTTTCGACTTAGACAGCCGCGTTTTAGGCTGGCCTCCGATCCATTGCGGAGACTGACGAGAGACGCGGGTCGCTCTCCTTTCAGTGCCGTATGGCACCGCCCTCTTCCGCACACAACCAAAACTCCTCGTCCCACAGCGTATTGGCTGAGGAGTTTCTCTAACAGTTTCATACACTTCCAGAAAATATTCCTGAACGAAATATAGAGCTGAGCTATTTATTTTTGTTTAATAGTTACTATCAGCATTTTTTTACTAAACATTATTTATGGGGTTTTTATCTAATATGATATGTCAACTCCGTCGTAACTTATAAAGACAAAACATATTTTATATTTGGTCATGAATACTGTTACAATTAAAAGAAAAAAATATAACATTTGAATATGTAATGCCCTTTTTACACGATTCTTCATTGTTTTCTCATTTTGGCGCCAATACATTATACAACATTTTGTGATATTAAAATGGATTGGGGTGGTAAGGGGAACAGGACCTCTGTGACTGCATTACATAAAATAGCCAAATGCAATTTTTGAAACACACTTGGTATTAGTCAAATGTTCGTGTACCGTGATATTAGTAGGTATATTGATACTTCCTGTGTCTGTGACAGAGAAAGATCTGGCCGTCCACGTAGTGTTCGCATAAGAAAGGTTTTCAAAGCAGTAAGGGAAAGTATTCGAAGAAATCCTGTCCGAAATCAAAGGATTTTAACTCTGGACTGTTCATTTCTTAACTGATAAAGATTAAAGATGAATAGGGTAGTAACAGCAAAAGAAGTACTGAAGCAGTACGCAAAGGGAGGTCACACAAAAATTTTGTAAAGGTATGAAGGAGTGATCGAGCCATATTTTTATGAATGAGGTGTCAAAACATCCGCACAAGTAGTTCGGCCCCTTAATAACACCATGTTCAATAACTAGGTATGGTCATTCCAGCAAGACTCGGCGCCGGATCACAAAGCTCGGTCCACGGAGTGTTGGTTGGAAGCGGACGTCTCGGACAGAGCTGAAGACTGGCTGTCGTCTAGTCCCATCTTAATCAGCTGGATTATCATTTATGGTCAGTTTTTAGATAGTACAGCTTGTTTTAAACGCCATGATAATTCGGAGTCCATACCATTGGCAGTGAAGAATTTCCCCATGTTTGCTTGTATTGATAACTGGCCTCAATGTTTTGAATAAGCTTTTTATCTTTTAAATTGTTTTATATTTGTGTATTAAACAAAAACAGGGTAAAAGTAATAAACATTATTTGCAATTAAAAATATTTAAAAAAAAGTGTGTCAAAGAGAGTTAACTGATTAGGTATTCATATTAAATTGCGTAGCTTTATTGCCACATCCATCTTTGGATTAGGTAAGATGGTCTATAAGAGAGACTCTTATAGACCGTCTTTTCACATCAATAGAATATAGACGAAATTTTGCACATATTCAAATTTATTACACACTTCATGATTATGCGAAGTATTTTTTTTCCATAAGGAAAGTGAAAATTGCCGAGCGGTATTGCAAAGGACGAAGTCCTAGAGCTAATTTGCAATCCCCCCCTTTTTTGTCGCAGATGGGAAGAGGTGCACCGGGTTGTTTGTATATTGATTATTGTTGGAATCGAAAAGGGGGAGACGGTCCCCCTCCCTACGCTAGTGAAACGGCGCGCGCACGATGCCGTCTATGACGCGGTGACGTGGAAGAGGATAATTGTACTACTAACGTATGGAACCGAAGCGACGAGTAATTCATTTGCGCCGTGCGGTGGGGCGACCGGTATCAACACGTTTACAGGGCAGCGCACTCAACACAAAGGACTGGAGGCGCGACAGGTGTACGGTGGAACAGCGGCCGACCGACTCGCTCACCGTATACTAATGTTCTAAGTCTGAGGAGTCTGTTGCTTTGGTTGGATGCGCTAACCTCTAAGCAACATTCATTCGGCGTTAGACAGCACCGAGCTACTGAGAAAATCTATAAGCCACATGTTATAAGAGTTTCTGTTAAAAAGGAGCAGTGGGTATCTATTGCAGCACGCGGGTGGCGCCGTGGGGTGCTGCTAGAGAGATATCGTCCGCATCATCATCAGCCGAACGACCACTCCCGTACGTACATACACATACGCGTGTAGGTTACGACGTACGGACTCCTCCCTGGCTCCCCGCCAACTCAACCAAGTGAAAATGAAATGAAAATATTTCTATTCAAAATAGAAATTACTTTTTGTACCTCATCAATTATCGGTTCAACCCTAGCCCTGTCCAAAGAAGAACTAAGATCAAACGTGTCTGATGACTTCAAAATACTGGTACCGTCGGCATTTGCTGCCTTCACTTACAGATTCAATTAAGACGTCAATAACATCAGCATTTAGGGTTAGATATTTTACTGCCCATTTAGAAGTGCTCGTCCTCTTGTTACTGTAAAAACAGCTCCGAGTTTTCATTGAAGAGGATACATTTCCTTGCCTTTGCTAAATTTGCAAAATGCCTTTGAAAGGTATCGGACCCGTTTCGCATGTAAACAAGTGTAGCTTGAGAGGGATCTGTTCGCCTCGTCACAATCGGACCCGTATCGCATGTAAACAAGTGTAGCTTGAGAGGGATCTGTTCGCCTCGTCACAATCGGACCCGTTTCGCATGTAAACAAGTGTAGCTTGAGAGGGATCTGTTCGCCTCGTCACAATCGGACCCGTATCGTATGTAAACAACTGTAGCTTGAGAGGGATCTGTTCGCCTCGTCACAATCGGACCCGTATCGCATGTAAACAAGTGTAGCTTGAGAGGGATCTGTTCGCCTCGTCACAATCGGACCCGTATCGCATGTAAACAAGTGTAGCTTGAGAGGGATCTGTTCGCCTCGTCACAATCGGACTCATTTCGCATGTAAACAAGTGTAGCTTGAGAGGGATCTGTTCGCCTCGTCACAATCGGACCCGTATCGCATGTAAACGTTACTGCCTACAACAATTGTTACACTGTACCGTCACCTTTTTTATTCTCAAATAATTGAGGGACTTTTCCCCATAACGGTATCACACCCTAAACCTGTTGTCTACGGTCATTATTACGTTGATACTTAAAAATATATTATACAATTTGTAAAAAAAGTAATTGTAAAAAAAATAATTATTTATCCATGAAGAAATACAAATAGCAAAATCGGTTAATTAAGGTTAATCCTTTGTGAGTTCCACCCCATTATATTGATTGTAAATTCTCTTACAGAGTACTACCATCCAAACTGTTAAAAAAATTTATGAGTACATCTCCTCCAGTAAACACATGTCTAACGAAAGACTAGTGCTGACAACACTATTATACCTATCAGCATAACTTTATCGTGCAGTCTCTGACCTGCTGAACTTGACTCTGGACCCCGCCCTCCAGTAGGGTTTCATCCGTGAAGACACGGAAGCGCATGCCAATTTAATTTATCAAAATACGAGTTTGCGGGCGCTATCCTTACCACAAGATTCGTATATACAGATTACACACTGACTTCTTTTTATTGTATTACATAGAACCAGCGATCCGCCCCGGTTCGCAAGAGGTCTTATCTTAACAAATTATTTATATATATAATGATATAATTAAAAAAAAAAATCTAGAAATAAAGACTCAATTGCCTTTCTGAAAGTGGCCGCTCCGAGAGGCCTGTGTCCAACAATGGGATGATGATGATGATGAAATAAAAGAAACAAAATTTAAAGAAAACTTATTTTAGGGTCTATTTTATACTGTAGACAAGCTTCTTCAAATAAAATACAATTTTTACTTGACATTTCGCTGACGTGACGTGATATCTAAACATGAATAATTAAATAAAACCTACATGATGGTTTTCCTTCCATACACTAAGCTCGGGAATTGTTCTATCCACTAGTGAAAACTGTATTTAAATCCGTTCAGTTAATTTTGAGAAAATCGATCACAGACAGTTTTTGGGACAAAGTTTGGGAAAAAGTTTTGGGACAAAACCAAAGCTTTCGACCAATTTTAACAGAAACCCAAAAACCTATCTTTCTTACTTTAATTATAATTCTGTTCAATGTTCTGTGTACTTAATAACAAGCGTCATACATCTTTGCATAGCTAAATAAGTGAAGAAATTGTTAAAGAAACGCGCAGAGTAAGCACCATACATTTTTCAAATAAAACCTCTTTAAAGTTAATAACGCTTAGTGAACATCTTCAACTCTGAATTTTGTCGAACTATCTTTTTAAAATTGTTAGGGTTAGGTTAAGCTTTTGAAGATCATTTTATGGACTGGCATACCTCCAAATAGTTACATTGAGAAAACACACAAACATTTTTTACTATAATAAGCCGTGTCTTTTGGTTCTGGCTATGGTACTGTAGGTTTTCAGTTCGGAGGGATGCGGCCCGAGTAAAGTATGTGTTGCGCGCGCTGCGCGACGAGTTGCAACACCCGGACGTGCTCAGTCCGCTGCGCTTGCGTCCCGGGCTTGCGCCGCCGTAGAACCTTGCTCAGTGCTCCCGTGTATCGCACTGTGATCGTGGAGGGGTGGAAGGGCAGACAGGAACCGTCACAGTGTCACCGTTGTTAGCTCTTCGGACACTCCTCAATGAACTGCCACCGTGAGATTAGGTGCGTCCGCTGCGGTGGGGTCCATGCAGTCGGTGACTGCCCGCTGCCGAAAGGAGCCACCCCGTTCTGCGCCAACTGCAAGGGCCCTCACACGGTCAATGACCGGAGGTGTAAGGCCTTCCCTAGGGAGGCTAGAGCCCGAGGCATGGCCATCCATCCACCCAAGCCCGCTGTGCATGGAGACCAGTTTATACTGGTCCCTCACGGCCGACACCGCGCCGCTCCTGCGCCCGCGGCTCCGTTGCGGAGGGAGGGACAGGTCGAGGGCCGTCCCAGGCTCATCCCTTGCCGCCCCGGCCAACGACCCCAAACCCAGGCAGGTGAAGACGACCAAGCCTAAGAGGAGGCGTACTCGTAAGAGGAAGCCCCAAGCAGTGGCCGTCCAAAGCTGCCACCCTCCGAACAGGAGACCACCGCGACCGCAGTGCGCCGAGTACCCTCACAGGCTAGGGACCCGGAACACGCACGCTCACCATCACGCGCACCGACTCACCTCACACTACAGACACCAATTCCCACACCACGGACATCAGTCCCCCCACCTGCGCGGGAACCGAGGCGCTCGGAAGGGGAGGAGCGCCTACGTTGACGATCACAGGGAGCTAATCCGAGAGATCGTCAGGGAGGAGCTGAGGGCGGTCGTGAAAGAAGAGCTGTCCAGGGTGCTCAAGGACCCGCGCATCTGGGCACAAATCACACACGCATGGAGCCAACCAACGGGGAGCCAGTGATGGATCGTGACGAGCTCAGGGTCGTTTACTAGAACCCCGGAGGTATAGGTGGCAAGAGCGACAGTCTTCGGCTGCTCGCTCAGCAGTATGACTTACATGTCATCCTGCTGGGCGAGACTTGGCTGAGGCCGACGCAGAGCCTCCGGCTAGCGGGAGGCTGTACAGAGGTACGCCTGTGCTCGTTCGGCGGGACGTAGTCCACGACGAATTGAGACAGGGCCCCATCACCGACATGGTCTCGACTGGTATAGTCGTTCACATGGCGGGGGAGGAGCTCAGGATCTACGCGGCGTACAGACATCCCGGGAACATTTTTGACCTAGATGATGTCCACAACGTGCTGGGAAACGGCGGCTAGGTGTTGTTGGTGGGCGACCTGAACGCCAAGCATCCAGCTTGGGGATCGGCCGTCACAAACAATGCTGGCTTTAGGCTGCAGGAGGATTCGGAAGAGCGCGGCTACACGGTGCAAGGACCACCGTATCCTACACACGTGCCTACGGATCTCCTGCGCACCCCGGACGTTCTGGACATCGCCCTACACCAGAACCTCAAGGCCACGGTCAACACCGAGGTCCTGTACGACCTCGACACTCAACACATACCCATCCTCGTCACACTTGATTCAGGAGCAATCCTTGGGCAGGAGTGCGGACCATAGAGAGGATCGACTGGGCCGTCTATCAGGATAGTCCGGACGAGGTGGAGGCCGCTGCTCGACTCTTCGCGGAAAAAATCCGGGAGGCGCGGGCGGCGGCGACCACCGTTGTACCGGAGACAGCGCGCCGGCGGGGTGAGCTCCCCCCGAGCCTACTGGCGGACCTGCAGAGGAAGCTCTGGGCCCGTACCCGCTGTCCGAGGATCAAGGCACAACTCAACAAGCTGGCCGTGGAACCGTCTGCGAAGGTGAGGGACTGTCGTGGAGCAGGCTGGGAGAGTACAGTCTTCCATGCCAGCGAAAACGACACCAGCCTGCACGCCTTAAACAGACGTCTCACGAGGCCAAAGACCACCATCACTCCACTTCTAGACACCACAGGCGTGAAACACTACGGAGCGCAGGCTCGTGCCGAGGTGCTCGCGTCACATCTACACATGCAGTTTTCACCACACCCAGCGGCGCCGTCGTTCGCAGAGCATCACGAGCAGGTGGAGTGCCGCATTCGAGAGCTCCTCCAGAGCCCGACCCCGTCACTCAGCGGGAAGGATTTCATTTCCCCCTCTGAGCTGCGGAAAGTCGCACTTCGCCTCTCGAGGCGCAAAGCTCCAGGCCCCGATGACATCCCCCCCACAGCGCTGGTGATGATGCCTAGGCGAACAGCCGTGGCTCTCGCTCAGATCGCAAATGGCATTCTCCGAACGGGCCCACTTTCCAGAGACCTGGAAAGAGGAGAGGGTCATCGTTCTGCCGAAGTCGGGCAAGCCCCGAAGCCTGCCTGCAAGCTACCGGCCGATAACGCTGCTGTCCCACATCGCCAAGTTGTTTGTGAGGCTTCTGCTTCGGAGGCTGAAGCTGTACATTTCCATAAGGGACGAACAGTTCGGCTTCCGGAGCGGCCACTCGACCACGTTGTAACTGACGCGGGTGATCCACCACTTGTCTGTAGAGATGAACAAGGGGAGACACTCTGTCGCAGTATTTCTCCTTATGGAGAAGGCCTTCGACAGGGTGTGGCACCCGGGACTCTTGTACAAGTTGGTGGACGCCGGCGTCCCGCTGGCGTTTGTGAGACTAGTGGCGTCATTCTTTGAAGGTAGGACCTTCCGGGTAGCGGTGGAGCGGAGGCACTCCTCGGTGAAGGCCATACGTGCCGGAGTGCTACAGGGCAGTTGCCTATCCCCTTGCCTGTACGCGGCCTACACCAACGACATCCCCACACTCAACGATCCTTCGGGAGAGGGTGAGGCGGATGTAATGCTCGCGCTGTTCGCCGACGACAGTGCATACGTAACCTCGACCCGAAAGCCGGAGCTCGCAACTGGGCGCATGCAGGGCATGCTGGACCGGTTGTCGGAGTGGCTCGACAGGTGGCGCATGTCCGTCAACGTGGATAAGACGACGGCGCTATATGTCAGCAAGAGGCGCTCCATGCAGGGGCGGTTAAAGTTCAGAGGCCGGGATGTGTCTTGGGAATCCCCATTCGTGTATCTCGGATGCAGTATCGACCGCGCGCTGCGGATGGGCTCGCAGGTAGACCGAGTGGTCAACCAGGCCAGAACAGCCCGCGCTTTGCTGTGGCCGGTACTAGCGTCCAGACTTCCTACACGGACGAAACTGGGGATTTACAAGACATACATCCGGTCACGCCTCAGTTACGTCGCCCCCGCATGGTACGCGCTAACCTCCCAGGCCCAGCGGAAACGCCTGCAAGCCCAGCAGAACATATTCCTACGGTTCATCACGGGTGCCGGTCGCTACGTCCGCAATGATGTGATCGCGCTTGACTTGCGGATAGAGTCGTTGGATGAGTTTGTGGTTCGATTGTCGAGCGCTATGTTCAAAAGGGCAGACAACGGACCGCATGCTCATTTACGCGACCTGGCCCCGATGCACGCGCGACCACCTGACGGGACACCGTATCCGCGACACAGTTTCTGTGGAGATGAGCAGTGTGTGTCACACTAAACTGCTTGACGCATCTCCCATGTCGCAGGCCATTCGTTTGATTAACATGCTAGCGGATAATGGTGTAGGTTTTTTATCGCAGCCGGCCGAAACTAATGAGTTTATCACAAGAGTAATAGAATATAATGACAATATTTAATATTTTCAATATTTTTTATGTATAAATGATTTAATTTATTATTATTTTACATGTCTCATCGATTTGGAAGTTATCTGTTATGGTGTTACATTTGTGATTATACATTACAGTGACACTAGAAATACAATATTAACCTATACCTTATTAGGTACAGGTTACTATTCCGCAGGTAGGGGTATTCCATTACCTGCCCAATACATACTCTAAATTCATGCTTCTATTCCTATAAGACAAAATATGCACTCGCTACAACAATCATAGCGCTTCTTTTCGTCGGACTCGGAATAACAGTAAATCATCTGTGAGCACCGCCCTAAACAAAATGTATGCTTTACCGAGGGGAGAAAGAATAACAAATAACCCTTGTTCGAAAAATAGCTCTCAGCATTTTTATCCTACAAATTTCGATTTTGCCATGTATTATTATAAATTCTGGTTTTTTTATTTTCATCTAAATCTGTCTATTATTATAATGTCGGTAACGAAACTGCATAAAAATATTAAATTCAATTTAAATGGCATTTTTAATAATTTTTAATAATCATTAAGCCTTACGATAACTAAACTTAAAATTGTACCTAATTCAGGAATAGCCTATAACTATTCTATGAAAATGATTATTTTCACATACAATCATATTAATTATGGTAGGTATTACTTGTATGCGGAAACTTTATAATTGGCCCTCGTATGAATGTTTATTTAACACATATATATTGTTATATAGGGATGTACAAATATTACTAGCTGTAAGTTTCTCTAATAAATATTTAAAAAAAAAGGAACCGTTCAAATTAAATTTATATTACCCACCCTATTAGTTTGCATTGGGATGAATCATCAGGTTACCAGGTATAATTACGAGTTTCTTACGGAACAACTGGTGATGGACTGTTAAGTGTGGTGTGTACAAGAGTCAGGATCACAATTCACAGGACGAGCACAAATTACACAATACAGATCAAGGAAGGAAGGTTGCGGGGGATAGAAAAAAGAGGGACACAGGACGACAGGGGTGACGCACGGCGCATGCGCCACGAGGACGGCTGCCGGCTGCGCGCGCCGCGCAGTCGCCACGCGCTCCTTCAAACAACATGGCGTATTTACCTCAAGGACGCATTTGTCAGCCCCGACAAAAAAATTGACCAGCTGTTACACGGGATACGGATAGTGTCGTGTTTTATTGTTCACGGATATAAAGTTTATAGTGATCAATTATAATTTAAAACAGTGCAACTTGTGGGCATTGGCATCGGACTGGAACGTTTTGTTTATTTAAGGTAAGTGAGTGTTGTATGTATTGTTGTTGGACTTGAATATTACAACACAAAACACATGTAATGTGTTGAAAATCGTCCTGATATCAAATGTAACTTGGGTATGTACTAAGAAACATAATTTCAAGTCGCAACAATTATTCCAGGCAAATTTTTCAACAAATAGGTAATCATATGGAGCGGTGCAAATATAAATTGACCGAAATAAAATACTGATAATCCCTATTAGGTATTAAGTAAATGTAAGAGTAAAGGCAGTGAGTTAGTTTCGATAAATAAAAAAAAACAGGCAAGTTATAGGTACGAGAATCGTTGAATCCAGAATTTGAGGAAGGGCCTTTCTAAGTTCTATCGTTAAGATATGACAAGGGACTGGGGAAATTGATCATTTCTCAAGTTATCTAATCAGAACTTAACTATCTACTTACCTACACTAACATAAAGAAATCACTTAAAGACGTTCCCTTCATTTGTCGTATGAACTTGTATGATGTGGAAAATTTTGTTCCATTTATTGACCAATTTGTTTATAAACACTCGCTCGATCACAAATCGTAGCAAGCTTTCGGGTCACTAGTGGCCGAGATGAAACCTCCCCAGGTGCCACAGAATGTAAATGGGAGTTTCGCGTTGATAACGTGTTAATAAGTAGCAGAGACTTGTAATAACAATATATTAAGTAAAGTAATAATAGCAATGAGCAATCGTGGGGATATCTGAAAGTGCATACGTGGTGAAATCACCCGAGCTGCTGCGTCCGCCAAGTGCCAAAACATCTGTGTCCTCTGTAAAATCCTTAGAGATTTACTTGACTACTCAACACCAGTCAATTGCGAGTGCTTCGTGATCTAGCATCGTGTGAGCGTGAAGTACCTCCCCGCTTATTCCCGCCCAGTAGTCTGCAATGCAGCATACTACAATCATAAGGATGCTATATGAGGGTAGGTAGTAGGTGCTGCCATTTCACCGATGTTCCACGCGGCCGTCCTATTCTCGCCAACACCAATAGAACACTTACGTTTGGGTACGTTATTGCACGTATGTGAATATTAAAAGAACTGGATTTTTTCCGTCGTTTCCTAGCTGACTTCTTAGATCAGGCGGTTGTATTTACATAACATTATATATCATAGGACACATCTCTCATACAAAAACAACACAAGTAAGTCCTGCACCCTCCGTCCCCGCCCACCGGCGCGCGGTGCTCCTGCCGTGATAAGGCCGGCAACTACTAAACCGGTCGAGTTTCAATTTAACATATAGCCAGCTTTCCAATAAAAATAATTTTGGAAAACATTATCCCTAAGGGTCTGACATAGTTGTGATAATCAACGAACCATTTATTTAATGCACTGTGGCCATTGCCTAATTATATATTTCATTTGTACGAATAATTATATATTTCAATTGTAGTACGTTTGTTCCTCTGACATCGAACAACATCTGATGCCGTCAACTTTGACGAGATAATTAGACGTTTTATTGGGTGGGTGAGCGGAGTTGGGACTAATTATTGTAACACCACTCAATGGGCGAACAATTCACAATCACAGGCGAATTCGCCGCGCATATTCCCGCGCCGCGCGCCGTTTCGATGTGATTGACATCACGCTGCTTCCTTCCGTGCGGTGTGGGGCGCGTTGCGAGTGCAAGAGATGTATTTCGGTTCCCCCTTTGATTCGGAACATTGTCTGAATGTTGAGCTGGTGCAGCCGTCACGTCCTTATCGCTGATAGAGCAGTTGTAGAATTTGATTGATGTTACATAAACAAAAAGCAGGCATTTGTTCGTCTGTAAACACGTTGAGCCTAAACATTATGTCAGTAACGGCCCTGTAGTTTGTTAGCAGTTCCCACGCCAGTGGTGGTCCGGTCGAATGTTATAAGTACAAGTTTGTTGGTCCCGCCTGTACGAGCAAACCGCTCAACAAAGTGTGTTTATGATGTTTGATTTTAAAAAATATAGAGGTGACCCTAGATATACCTAGCTGTAGGATGCTGTTGCCACGGGCAGAGACGTGCTCAGAGGAGGGTACGGATTGTATACCTATTGTACAGGGAGGGATTTAACGATGGGCCTCACAGAGCACAGCTGCGTCGCACCGCGTGCGCCTCGCGAGGACGAGAATATGTAAGCACAGCTCCTTCCCGTGCAGCCTGCAGCCGCTAAGTGACAGCTATGCTGTAGCGTTCCGTGTGTGTGCGTGTGTGTGCTCCAAAATCATAAAATCGCTTGATCGCACCCGGCCGGCGCGGGCGGTTGATATGCGACCGAATTACAAAACTGATAGCTCGCTTCACTGCACGAGTTCTTAACAAATGACTTACATTAGGCTAAGAGAAGATATACAATAACACGCTGAACTTACAAAACGTGTATGTCAGTACGAGTGTCGTATTGAGATAATGATTCCAACATTATGATAGAGATTGAGGCAGACATTTATAAGCTATGGCGGGTTCCACAGATGATCCTAAATATGGATCGTCACTTAACAATGTCTTCCTTACCAGCCGTGTTTCGACTTCAGCGGCCATCTCTGTGGAGTAGTGTCCACAGAGATGCCAAACGCGCCGCCAGTCACGACCGTAGAGAAATCAGGCGTAGGACCGACGGCTTAACGTGTACGCCCAGTCACGGGTGTAGGTAATACTGACTTCCTGACTGCAGGCAGTTGTTAGAAATTGAAAAATCCCAATTACACTTTTTCTGATGACCAATCAAGAGTAGCGCTGTTTCATACATACGATGAACCTGTTAATAGTGGATGCTCTTGATTGGACGGGACGATTGCGCCGAGGTTGTATCCTCCCCCGCGTGGCACGGACGTGTTCCAGTTGCTCGTCCGGTCAACTCGCCTGTCGGTATTTCCTCTCGACTACAGATTTTGCTTGCGAGATTAATGTATACTATCACCATCTATTATTAGATGACCTGTCCCGGAAGTGGGACACACTGAGTTCGGGTTCAAGTCCAACTCGGAGAAAAGGCAATAAAATAGATTAAACTCCAGAATTGCACGCTGGGAACAGTGCCAGAGAGCCCTCGGAGCAATGAACTCTTATGAATCGTTATTGAGATACTTTACTGATATCGGTAATCACTTATTCTCTCTCTCAGATGTGAGATATGTCGCCTCGCAGCCTGTTCGTTTAGCGTCCGCGTCGGCGTCTCGCGTCTGTGAGTAATCTCGTGTGTACTTGCAACACGTATATTTAGCCGCCTGATTCATGTGCTGAGGAAGCTGTGCAGGGTTTGCACAATCGCAGCTGCTTATAGACCTGGACTCGTGCCAAGTGGAGGACATCTCAGAGAACTGGACTCACTGGTTGTGTCAGAGACCGACGAACGGAACGTGGTGTGGGTTAACAGTAGCCTGTGGGTGACGTTGAAGACCACTTGCATACCGTTAGTGCCTCGGAGGATCGAGCAGTAAGATGAAGTAATTGAGCAATTAGTAACTTATGAATGATATGCGCCGATCTCCTGAATCCGATCTCATTCATATCCAAATGAGTTTTGAGTAGTTTCCTTATGTGATAAGTATTTAAATACAATGAGCTAAACCAGCTTTGAGACAAGTTAAACACACGAAATGTCTGCTGAACGCTAAAGTAACCTTAGCTCTGCACAAAACCTAACACCTTTTTGTCTTGCTCATTAAATGACCCACTTAAAAGCAGTAGTACAATATTTTATTATCGAAGTATCAGCTGTTGTTAAGTAAGGGAATTGTCGGAATCGTATTCTAAATAAACTAATAATTATTAATATGACCTTCAAGTAGGGACAAAAGATAGAAGATTCGGCCTGTATATTCAAACAGACTAGTGATGCAACCCGTGGGGCGCAGTAAGTGTGTGTATGACCTCGTGTCGTTGGTGCATGTTTGATCGCCAATCGCCCGTGAACTTGTACGAATCGGTCGCCCGCTCGGGTCTCTGAACCTCCGAATTCCCCCCAATGCAGCCGATCCTATATTTAGAACCGCTCGCGCCCAATCATTTGAGACTTTAGTGTTCTAAAAACTGATTTATATATCGTTTCTCGGGATTCGTATCGGTAATACAACGTTTCGGACGAGTTCTTATTTCTATTTTACATCTTTATTCTACATTCCCTCCCTGAGCCCATAAGCCATCGTGGCCTATGGGCTCAGGGAGGGAATGTAGGCCTGTTTAGGAGGCCTGCGTGTTGTGTGGGGTGTTGTGACTGTGGTGAGTAGTGGTTGGGTGTGATATGCATGCGCATGTGTGATCCTCGTCCGGATCGCAGGACACGCAGTCCCTAGTCCGCTAGGTGGATCATGGGGGGGGGGGGGG
>JAFELO010000792.1:125910-141096 GCA_017140195.1 Eumaeus atala
CTGCGCGCGTTCAGACTTCGACGTCAGTATCGGGGGATGTGGGACACCGTGGTGCCCGTGGCCATGATAACAATAGTTAGCTATAATCACTCTCATATTGGGATACATCTTATATGTTCATCACATCAGCATCTTCCACCTAGCCCGGCGAGCTCTCACAGCAATTCGACCGCTCCCGTCTCGAGAGACACAATACAAGAAAGGAGGGGTTGCACAAACACCACCAAATTTTTGGATACTAGCTTTAGTTCGCGACTTCGCAGGTGACGTATGTTGTAGTATCTATATGACTACATATTTATATAGTATAAGTAGGTGCCTGGCTCGATTTCTAAGCTATCACCAAGACAATGGCGAAAATTATCATCCAAGCAACGGGCTACAGAAAAGTGTAGAGTATGCGTTTACGTGTCAGATGTAGACTCAGGCCAGCGAGCGCGGGACTTCGCTGAACACGTTGCTAACATAGCAACGTTCGGGTATGTTAAGTTGATTCCTATCAACGCGTCCCGAACGGTAAACAGGTGGGGAGCACTTCCGGCCAATGACAACATAGAGGAAATTGTGGCGACACAAGGAGCGAGCAGCCAAATGATTCGTCTTAAATAAAATAAAAGATTATTAATGCATGTCAACGTACATTCTGCGTATGTCATCTTTTTGTGTACTACAAATAAAAAAGATGACATAAATAAAAAATGATTTCACCTTGCATCGTAACGTATTTTTTACCGTTGAGGACAATATGCTTTAGAAGAGTCATAAGATTGTTACAGTAGTTTCTATAATATATAAACTACTAATTATAAAAATGTAATAAATATTATTAAAAAAAAAAATGTGGAAGCAGATTAAAAACATTGTTCCTATAAAATAAATGTATTGTTGTGTTTCAATAATTACATATAAATTTCTGCAGGTGCGTTGTCTGCTACATCACATAACGCGCATCGCGTTTTTAAAGACAGACACCTCAATTAGATAGAAATTGATTCAGTATGAAACTTATTTGATTATTATTTATAATATATTCACTCAGTCCATTCATTCATGTCTCAAAAAATCCACCCATACCTATGCGCTTAAAAAAAGTATGCCGTACTTTCATATTCAAAATTTTGCTATAATCTCCTTCCTTCAATTTTCTTATTTTATTGAATTGAAAGTATTATTTTGATAAATTGTTCTTTGTTTTTAGTGTCAATCATGTTAAGAGTGATCTTGTATGTGTTCGTAAGTCATTGTATCGCCTAGTAAGTGATAAGTGACGACAAATCGTGATTTTCCTGTGCCTCCTCCACGGTTGTTTATACTTTAGAAGACTTTGAAAAAATGGACTATACATACGACCGCGTCAGTCCTCCAAGGGAATGTGGTACATGTATTACCTTATAATAAGGTAGTAATTCGATTGTTCGCAACATTGGTTCTGATATTTCTTTTAATTACATGAACTCATCATATCAATTCCTTACTTATGTGCAAGGACGTAAGGCTCGAAATAGTTTCTAGTGCAATGTCGCTTCTAGCTTTAAACGTAATGTCACCATTTCTTGACTGAAAACGGGTTATTTTGATGTGTTCGTCAGTACTCGATAGAATTAGATTTTTTACAAGATAAAATTTAATCGTATCTAAATATTGTTTTACCTTAATTCTTTCTATATATCGTGATTAATTATTACGCACGGAGGAAACCGACAGACAGCAGGACAACAAAGTGAAATGTTTCATTAATTCATTTGAGGTACGCAAACCAAAAACTATTTTCAAATTTCCGTATAAGGTCCACATCGATAACCCTGTGCGCAGTATTTCAAAAACTCATAATTGATCAGTACAATGACACTTTAGTGCCTACTTGATTCATTGTGGGGGAACCAGAACAAGCTGGCTGCAATTTGCGATTAGCCCGTAGCCTGAGCGCACAGTACGGGGCACAGCCCGAAGTCGCCTTACACAACCACTGGGATCTCCCGGTTGACGCAGAGGAGCTAATACGCACCAAGTACGAGTGCAAGGCGCCGCTATTGCATATGCCCCACGGGACATTACCGTGTGACCCTACGACACCTCGAGTCAGAGGCAAAGTCCCAAGTGAACGCTTCCCGTCGAGACAGATGGGTGCAGTTATATAGGCATATTTCTCCCTCGCACGCAGGCCTACTGGCCTCTCGCGCGGGCTCCGGAGAGCAGTGGCAAGCTATGCTCATTCTTACCCAACTAGATCGTCTCCCTGCAGTAGAAGATGACGAAAAAGCCGAAGTGCTGGCCGATAACTTGGAGGCCCAGTGCACTCCGAGTACGGCCCAAATACTCTTCCCGTGTGGAGGAGGTCCATAGGAAAGTAGGGCACGACCTTTCTCTACCATCAGTAGGCGACCCTATACGACCGACGAGCTCTGATGAGGTCAGTGATCTCATCGAAGCTCTTGCTCCCCGACGGGCCTCGGGTCAGTACCGTATAAAAAATGTCGTGCGAGAGTAAAATCTCTTTAGGGATGAGTAATTCACTTTTCGAGAAAAACACAGTTGCCCGCTACACACTACCTCGCGGAATTTGCACATAACGGTGCAAATAGTAAACGACGCGTCTCGACGTGCGTCGTCTTTTCCGACGTAGCAAAAACATTTGATAGAGAATCGAGGTTAACTGTTAAAAAAGTCAATCTATATTAATTTGAGGTATAACTTGTGAAAATGCAGCGGAATCATGCCGCCCGTATCCCGTTACCGTAACGTCATCCCCAGGGTACAATCCGTCAAGTGCTGGCGCGTCGCGCTAGACCGTGCTTTCACCTTCAAACCGCACATCGAGCGCGCTAGAAAGAAAGCACTATTCGTAATGTACAAGTTTACCCGCTAATCAATGCAAACTGTACAATGTCGATAGGAAATAAGCTAGTGTTATACAAAACATGCATTATTGGACTCATCATCTCATATTGCAGTATTTGCAATGCAATATAGCTATTTTGCAACGCGTGCAAATCAGATTCCCGCGAATTGCAACTCGCTGTCCCTGTTACATCCTCACATTAGACTTACATAGAGATTTCCAGCTCCCCACTGTCGCGAGGCATTATAAAGAGCTCACCAAAAGACACGAGCTACCGCTCATCCTAATCCTCTCGTCACTAAGGCCGCGGACTACAATCCCAATTACGTTACAAATGTGGGGCGTCGTCCCAGACACGTTCTGATCGACGAGGACGATCAAACCACGGGAATCGTAACACGCAACAAAACAAAACGCAAACAGACACAACACCCCAGCCGCGGCACAGGCGCACTGCACCCCGGCCGACTCCGAATAGTCAGAGCGACGATGTCAGCGTAGTCATAGGAGATAGTTCCAGTGCCTTATGCGACTTGCCTACGAGCTCAAATCAAACCGCCCTACCGATTAGGCTAAACAGACGACCGCGCATGGGTCATACCACCCGCCCTTCGTGGAAGGGGGTTGGTTCCCCCCAGTCGTGACAGCTCAACCAGCTCTTCTAACCCCCACAATAATGCAAGGCCAACTTTAGCTGCCGTGCCTAAGCAGGCTCCCTCGTTAGGGGGGATCCGGTCCCCTCGGGTAAGATAATAATAGTTACTTTAGCTAATCTTAAAAAAATATCAGGACGAGGAAAGGACGCATTCCATAGACCGTCACCACGATGTGTCTTTTAGTAACCGATGAAGCTGCACTGGACACTTCCGTCAGCATAGAGCCGTAAAAAGAAGCGCAGCACAGCACGCAGCACGGGCCAACTACGGCGGCTACGAGCGATTGCTCGTAAAGAAGCTATTAATACAGCAATATAATTCGACCCTCCCAAGCAAGAACTCGGTAATGTGCTATTATGGGCTTTATGCAGTTATATCAAATTTGTCACCTATGGATTGGAATACACCTCATCATGTTTTTTCTGATTTTTCCTAATGATATTTACAGAAATATTGCGACTTACGCTGTTATTGTTGGGAATTTTGAAACGAAAATATTTCCGCAAATAATCTGTTACAGATCTATACCAGAAAAATATTATATTTTGTTTTGGTACGAGGCGTTGACCGGGTTATTGATGTAAATATTTTTTATGAAATTTGTAGTAAACTACAAGGCAGAGTTTGTACTGAAGTAATTTCAATATATGTATCCCGCTATAAAAACTTTGTTATTTAAATTTCTTCGTCAGTATATAGCAACCGCAGATTTATTTCACCCAAGTATTGAAAAGAAAAAAACAGTTTAGTCCCAATGTAAAGAAGAAAAAGTAGCCTAGAAGATATATAGATGAAACGTTAAAACCAGATGATATTTCAGAGATTAATCAAAATGAAACATTCACCGGTGTTTCCCAGCCCGATATTTCAAATGATTATTCGAATGCTAAGGAAGTTATAAGAGATAATGTGGATCTTTTTAAGAGGAATAACTAGAGAGGGAGGAAGAAATGAAACTAGCTAGCAGAAGAACAGTCGGATAATAATAATGAAACAATTTTAGCTAGTAGAGCTTTAAGCCTTTGCTCGTATATTGAGGTAGTAGAAAGCGACCATGAACATAGAGTTGAGGTTGTACAAGATAAGGAATCAATAGATGATAATCGTAATGAATCATGTCTAGACAATCGACTCTCTACCCCGAGAGGTAGCAATTAAAAACAAAAATGTCCTGAGATAACTATTGGTTCCTAATGTACATATAAGAAGGGTTGTAGCCAGAAATTCAGTACTGCAGAGAGACAGGCTATTTTTGTCAAATTTTATAGTCTTGTTGATCGCGAACATATCAGTAGGTTATATATCAGTAGGTATGTTGAATCACAGACATTAAACGAATGACGTCACACTGTAAAAACAACCGCACACAAACAAAAAAATCCCGTAACTGGTTCAAATAAAGAGGAGATTCCTGTGTGTAATTTTTTTTTGAATACTTTACAAATCGTGGTAATACAAAATATGTGGTAATACAGCAATGGAAATAGTTATTAAGGCAGATGAGGGATTTCAAGGTTAACGGGGGAGACATGACAAGAGGCCGAATAAGATGAACACTACGACAGGAGCTACTATAAAAAGGCATATTGAACTAGTTCCTAAAGTAGAGTCGCACCATACGAGTGCGACTTCAAAACGTTATATCTTTCAGAAAAACTGAATATTTCAAAAATCTATCGCATAAATACGAAAGTGGAACGAAAAGTACACGGCCTAACACAGATTCACTCAATTCTAAAAATCGAATCTTCCCAAATTATTTAGTTCAGTTTTGACTAGTTAATTGTGTGAAGTTCGAAACGTGTGCGGTAATTAGTTGTTTTTATAATTTTTTTAACAAAGCAATCGGACATAGTTTCTGCAAATGTAGCAAATCGATCAGCGTGCCGACATTAAGTACCTCCATAAGAAGGGACTATCACGGAAAGCCATCGATGGTGACATGATCGGCATTCTAGGAAATTCTGTTCTACCTTATTCATACATCAAAAAAATGGATAGCACAACTTAAGGTAGTGAGAGTGTGAAACATGAACCCCGCTCTAGAGGCCCTCCACGTCCATCTCCGACATCTTTGTCAAGTAAAAGCACTTTTGTTTTATTATGGGAGACCGCAGATTAAAATCTATAGAACGAGCCGAGATTACAGGCATGTCTTGGGAACAAATTCGAAGCATCATAGCCAAATAATTGGGTTTCCACGAGAGGGGTACCGTGACTGCTTTCGGTTGAACAAAAACTACGCGATTGACTGTTTCGCGTCATTGTTTAGAGTTATTTGAAGCCGATGCAGATGACTTTTTGAATCGGTTTGTTATAATGAACGAACATGAGTCCATAACTATGCGCCAGAAACAGAACAACAATCGAAACAGTGGAGAAGACCTGGTTAATAAAAAAAAGGCGTTCAGGAATGATCCTGTTTCATAAAGATAACGCCCGTGTTGACACGTCTGTGCAGACAATGACTGAAATCCACAACTGTGGCTTTAAACCCATCTGCCTTATTCGCTTGATCTGGTACCGTTTTTTCTGTTCCCTGACTTAAAAAACCACCTGGGAAGTCAAAGATTTTCGACAGACGACGAGGTGAAACTACTGCTATATTTTGACTAAGGAAGAATCGTTTTGTTTTCAACGGTTTAAATGCTTTAAATGGCAGATGACAAAAGTGTATCGAACTTGATGGTGATCACGTAGCACAATAAAAAGTGTGTGTTTATTCAATACTTGCAAAGCTTCACATAAAAGTGTGTGTTTATTCAATACTTGCAAAGCTTCACATAAAAGTGTGTGTTTATTCAATACTTGCAAAGTGAAGTTTAAATGCTTTAAATGGCAGATGACAAAAGTGTATCGAACTTGATGGTGATCACGTAGCACAATAAAAAGTGTGTGTTTATTCAATACTTGCAAAGCTTCACATAAAAGTGTGTGTTTATTCAATACTTGCAAAGCTTCACATAAAAGTGTGTGTTTATTCAATACTTGCAAAGCTTCACATAAAAGACCTTTTAGGTTTGTGTAAAAGTGGAGCTATTCCTCGCAGTTACCATGCTTTTTCTAAAACCGGAAATGTACATATTTCAGAAAAATAATAATAATTGCGAATACATTGGCATAATTTGGTCTGTTGTTTAATTAATATTACATGAACCCTCGAATTATTTATGTTTTTTCTTTAAAATATTTTTTTTACACAACATTTAAATATTTTAAAAAGCAAGTATTGAGTGGTAACAACAATGTGTCATCCTCAAGTCATAGAATAAAGTCATAAAGGACCATAATATGATTTTACGAAATACTTTATTTCACAAATTTACTGCAATAACCCCGTAAGTACGAGACCTGTAATAGTACGTGTATAGAAGGTTAGGGAATATTTGTTTTCATTAACTACTCGGTGTTACATAAACGTAATTTTATGTTAATGGTTTAATAACATTTGACAAGAAGTTAGCCTTCATTTCATATATAATTAAATTCAATAGTCACAGACACATTGATTAGATATGAGATAAAATCGGTAAATCTTTTCTCCTGTAAATTTCGATTTTTCGCTTACCGGGTTATTGTTTGGGAGCGTCGAATTATCAATATCGATCCCTAATGACCATGTACGTAATAAATACCAAGAGTAATGTTATATGAATGGTATAAACTACTCGGTACACTTCTATAAACCTGTTTTGTAAGTCTTGCTATTATGTTTATACAGGCGCTTTCCCAGCAAGCGCGGCGAGGAGCCCGCGGGCCTAGCGGATACAACATGACACGTCTGTTATACTGAATATTTATTCAACTGGACTATTCTGCCTACGTTATAAACAATGCGGGTTATTATTCAATATATAGATGACGGATTTTTTGGGTAACGCGGGGATATGAGTTTATGCGCCGTCATCCGGGCCTGGCGAGTCAGGTCGCGTGTGGGGCTCGCGGTGACGCGATTGCCCACTACCCGTTACAACCGAAGTGCTCCGGTTTCTGCAGAGCAGCAGGGTACCTCACCGGCCTTCTCCCTCGAAGGACCGACGCCACCTCCACAGAGGATTTGTCACGCACAGAACACTGCCGCTCATTTCCTGACAGCGCCGCGGGCTGCACTCCGCCCACGGTTTTTAACAGATTGTCAGATTGACTGAAGTCACCTCTAGGTTTCGCCGGCGGGGAGACAGTCTCATCGCAGTCGCCGGTGGTAGGCACCAGGAATAGTAGCAACTGGTAAATGGTAATAGATAAGCCGTCTCGGTGTTCGTTGAAAAAAGTCTCCAACAACTGGTGGAGCCGATGATGATGTATCCTGACTACAAATCAAGAGTAGAAATCAGCCTGCTTGGCGTTCTCTAAGAGGTATGTACGTTCAGCCATGAGATCACAACTGCTAACGTTACCGCGGCGGCTACAACATGAGGTGAATGGTGGCTAGAGCGGGCGAGAATTGTCGATAGTCGGTACGGATGTCGATAGTCATAATGTTTCACTTTTTTACCCGACTGCGTCATAAGGATGGTAATGTATTTCGGGAGTTCGTATATATAATTAGTCCGGCCATAAGTACTGTTACAATTTAAAATAAAAATTAATTAATTTGAATTTGGAGTCTGTCACTTTATACGATTTTTCATTGTGTTTTCTCATTTTGGCGCCAATACATTGTACAATATTTTGCGATATAAAAATGGAGTGGGGGATAAATAGAGCAGAATCACTGTGATTGCATTACACAAAGGAGATCTGCTTAAAACTCTCCATACACTTGGTATTAGTCACACGTTTGTGTACCGGGCTGTGAGTAGGCACAATGTGACTTCCTCTGTCTGCGACACAGTAAGAGCTGGCCGTCACAGAAGGTGGTCAAAGCAGTAATGGAAAAAAAAGCAAAAGATTTCATCTCGGGAAAATAGGATAGTACCTGGTACCACGTCGCGTTTTTTAAGAGGTGACTTAGGACTTGCGGCCTATAAGAGACGCACTGGTCATTTCTTAACTAATAAGTTAAGTATGACATTTTTTTTACAATTGAGCAACATTTCAACAAACAATACGGCCGTATTTATGCACACAGCTGTAAGGAAGCTTCCTCTGAGCTTTGACCAATTATTCGACGGAATTCACGTTGCACGTGGGCATTAACCGATCAGTGATGGATCGGTGGGGTTTTAGCTTTGAAGGAGTTACTGAGCCATATTTTTGTGAAAAAGGTACAAAACATCAGCTCAAGTGTATCAAGATACCCTTCGTGACTAATTAATCCCCTTAATAACACCACGTTCAATAACCAATTATGGTCCGGCCAGCAAGACTCGGCGCCGGAGCATAAAGCTCGATCCACACAGTCCCGGCATGTAGGGAACGTCTCGGACTTCACCATAACTGAAAACTGGCCGTCATTCACTCCCGATCCGCTAGAATTTGATTTATGGTCAGTTTTAGAGAGAGCCTGCTCTAAACGCCATGATAATTTGGAGCCCCTAAAACAATCCACAGTATTGGCAGCGAAGAATTTCCCCATGGAAAGAGTGCGTGCTATTAAACTAACACACTGTAAAAGTAATTAATGATATTTGCAATTATTTTTCTTTGTTTAAGCGCAACCAAGTGTGTATATTTCTATGTTCCATTGTATGTATTGATGTTTTACGCGAATGATACTCATTACAATAAAGCTACTCTTACTGATTTTATCGCGGTTTATTTAATTTTATAACTAGACCGACGTTTCAGAAGCTTTACAGCAACCATGGTCACGGGTGGACTGAGATGACAGATGTCCTGAGGTCTTAAGTTGTTAAAAGTACCCAAGGAATTATAATTTTGCGACAATCGGAACAACTGAATAACTATACTTCGTCGGAAATCCGTAAGAGTAGTTTTATTGTAACAAATAGATTCATATTGACAATGCGACTCCCAAGCGTTATATTCAAATAAATAAACAGGAAAATGGCAGATTTTGAACGCAAATGTATGAAGTTGAAATTGGAGAAAAATTGTTACGTGTGGATGTTTCTTATGATTCCACGTAAACACAGTTAAACGTAAGTACTTCTGGAAAAAGAAATAACGTACAGGATACTCGCAAATAAAAAAACGAATTTGCTTTAAACCACACGACCAAATTAAAAAAAATTTAGTTACATGAAACACGATGAGAGAAAGAGGGAAAGTACATTATGTATTCGAAAAGTGAGAATATAAGACACAGAATGCGCTGTAGAATATAACATGCAGAAAGAGAGATATCTTTCTGTACCCTGTATTCTATACCTCTAGTACATCAACCTGTCTACTTCCGTCGGCCTCGCTCGATCACATTTTCGTAACGCTTACACCCAAAGTCAAGCGGGAGCAAAGAAGTTTTATTGAATGAGTTCTTTAGTATTGGTTTTAAACGAGTGAAACCGAGGACGACAGCTAGTACAAAAAATTGTCGCAGCGGCAGTAACTCAGAGATCGAGAGAGAGGTATCGATAACTCAGTTAACGGCCCTACTACAGCATACAGGCGGTCGCGCATTGAATGCACAAATGCAAAACAGATCCGAAGGCCGGCGGCTGCGTGCCCACGGAATAGAGGTCGCAGACGAATGTAGGGCGGAGCACGTCGCCGCTCGCCTACGTGTCGACTTGTCGATGTTAGATCTTGCACGTGGACCAGCCCCAGGTGTCGATAAATCCCCATTGTGCTTCCAGCCTTGTATAATACGCATTCGAGAGGTTTTAGTGAACCTCTGGCACTATGGTGACACGCGTTACACACCATCGCGTCGACGTAGCAACCACCACTAGCAGCCTAGGTCTGTTGCAGCGTGGCGGTATGCGGTCGGTAGTGCCGAGGCCGATAACACCTCTCCGGGGGGGAAGGGGTTTTCGTGAGCTGCGTAGGGTGGCCCCTGTATGTCCTATTATATATCGTATATTATATATACGACTTATCGTATTATATGTATATCTATTCTAAGTTAGTATGTCTATTCTAAATCTGATAATGACATCAGACTTTGAATAGTTAACTAAATCATTATCGTCATCGAAGTATTGACGTTTCAATTTATTTCGGTCCCCTCGGCCAAGATAATAATAGTTACTTTAGCTAATTTAATAACTATCGGGATGCATCCCTCCCATCTGCGGGAAAGTAGGTTCCCCTATCGGCCACAATCTCACCGTCGAGTTTCTTGGGATAACAGCTGCATATTATGTCCTTATGATATATCCAGATATTAAGCTACATCCACGCCAAACTGTATATGAAACAATAATGAACATACTAACTGTCGCATATGTAAATGTGTGTGTGTCTAGTGAAGTGTGGCGGGGCAGCGGCGGGCTGGCGGCTGCCCCGCGGCTTGTTCCGCGGCACCCATGAGGGACAGAGTATCGTCACACCATCACTAGGAGGTTATACGGCGACCTGACATGTGTCAAGTGTAATACTTAGCGAGAGGGCGTCGGTGGCTCCGACTGCTCGTATAACCTCCAATGCCATAAAAATAATTGATTGATTTTGCGAACCTGCCAAATCAAGCTGTCGAACACAATAATACATTGAGGTGAAGCTGCCATCTAACAGCCTTGTTGTACATCCCCAATTTTACCTCGTTGTCGAGTAAAAATGGTCGTAATAATGTATCACTTTCTTGGATTCGCTCTCGTCGGCTCAACACACGTAGACGACAGTGAAGTGGAACAGCTGACGCTCGGTCAGCCGTAGCGTACCACAAATATGCAAGCTCGAAAGTGCGAACAAAAATGTGACGAGGTGTAAAAATGAAGAGGGAAATTTGTTTGAAACACGCCGATAAAAACCCATCTGTGGGGGTAGAGTTGGTCCCTTAGGGGGCTGACTAGCTGTCGACATGCCCTGATGATTTGTTGTTCCGGGGCACCTCACCAAGGGCGGCACTGATAGCACTCGCGGTAGTTTTTGTGGGTATTCGGCACTATCATGTGCCGCGAGTCCCACACACCACTGGACCCCACCCAGGGCCGGTGAATCTTAATTGCGTTTCCCCGCGTCAAAAAAAAAATTGGTTGCACATACTTACTAAGACTTGGGGCCACTCGGGCAAATCATGAACTGATGGCGGGCCGGCCGCCAGAAGTATAGGTAATCAAAGACAATAAAGGATTGATAAGAATTTATTAAAATTGGAAGAGAGTTTATTACTTTGAAACGTGGCACTGTATAGTGCTTACAATCTTTTTTATATGTGACTCAAATTTACTTGTAGCAACACGTAAAACTGCATCCAAACTTACGCTTGCACGCGGTCTCGGCTTTTGTTTTATCATTATTTAACATTGAAAAAGAGCCAAATGAGCTGGCACATTTCAGAGCGTTTATACATAACTCTTCGTATATATTTTTATCAATGCAGCGGTAAAGTAAAAAAAAAAAAAAAAAAACAGCAAGTCTCCTTCCTTAAATTTGTTACGTAAGTCTTGCTCGTTTTAAATGTCGATAATTTCTAATTGCATTGACTCTGGCGCGTTTGCAACTGTAATCGCGGAAAGATTCCTGTAAGTCCAACAGAGGTTTTACTTTTTTAAACCTCGAAAATCTCTTTTGAAAAGATTGCATCAAATGTCTACACAACTGAAATTAGTCCCAGATTTGTTGAATTTTTCAGCCATTAATCATTTTCCGAATTATAAGAAAATTTCAGTTCTTATAATTCGGAAAATGATTGTAACTTCTAGAATTCCATTGTGATCTGAAAAATGTCGGCTTGCATTGAAAGGATGATACATGAGTGTGGAGCTGATTCACATTGAAATGATTTGTAATGTCAACTAAAAAGCCAAACCTCACAACCATTCAGGATTTTTAAGTTCCGGGACATCCTTTGCTTTTTCGCCAGAAATATTCCAATTTCTTATGTTAAATTTAGAAATCGTTCCAGTGTCAATCCACGACTTAGCCACCTTACTTCTGTATAATACAGTAAATCTCCGTATTCGCTTTTGATGTCTTCAAGGAATTGTTAGAATTGTCTGTGATGTAAAATTTACAGTCGGAACTATCACTTTCATGACATTTTTAAATACAATTTTTCTAGAACAGAGAGTTTCTTGGTGTATAATGCAGTGAAACTGCATGTGATCTTCAGCGTTTTGATGCTTCTTCAACAAAGTAATTATCCCGGAGTTGACACCAATCACCGAAGGAACACCGTCAGTCGCAACTCCCGATAATTTTGATAAGTCCAAATCAGTTTTTGAACACTCCAAACTAATAGTACATTGAGTATATCGACTCCTTTGGTTTGACCGTTCAAGGAACAATAACTCTTCTAAATACTTAAAAATCTTGAGTAACACCTCGTATGAATTAACTTGTCATAAGCTAAGCTGTGGAACCAGTATCAGTGGATTCGTCGAGTGCTAATGTCTTAGTTTCTTTCAATTAATTGTTCCGCAATGTTACCTGGCAAAGACATAACTCGTCTTTGGATAGTCATACGATTTAGTCTTTTACGAAATCGTCAGCATTGAAGGGCTTTGCTATACCATCGCTTTGTTATCATTCGATAAACTTCAAAATTAACTTCTGTAGCATAGCTTCATGACCAATAAGCTCCTGTTTTAAAGACAACCTTTTTTACTTTCTTAATTCGCCTGTAAACTTGGTAAAAGAAGGATGCTGCGCTTCATAGTGCTTTTTTACATTATATTTCTTTTGCAATCGCAAAAGAATTCTTGCAAATTAAACAAACGACTTTGTTATGTGAACATACAAAAGAGTATTTCTCAGTCTAAATTTCTTGAAACTTCCGATTTTCATCTTTAACCTTACGTTTTTTACTAGGTCCTGGTTTCTCCATGTTACATTCTAATCCTGGCTAGGATTAACACAGCACCTAAATACAATCACAGAACCTACTTGAATTACTCATCCTTTTTTAGTTTATAAAAAAACATAAATAATTGATTAAATTATTCCTCAGAAATTTTTAGATTTTTATACACATTTTATATCCGAATTAATGACTCAATTTATTACAGTTGGAGAAATTCTGATAAAAATAGTATTTTTTTTTTATTTTATTTTAATATTTGGCCAAAATTTGATTAAAATTTATTAAATAAGTAGAGAAAAAAAAATTAATAACAGAGTTTTACTTACGACTTTACAACACAAGTATACACGGCACTTGTCGGGTTGACACTGCAACAGGCAATCTACGTGGAATGTGGATCAAAATATATAACCCTATATATAAGCTAGTCGAGTTAAAATCTACACTAGGACTGTTGCCTCCCAAAAAAACTGCAGTTATTCTCAATCATTAATTACTATTCTTAAATGAAAACTGAACTGTCGGACGCTTTTTTTCGGAGAGACCTACTACTGGTTGGTGCTCCCTCCTTAACAGTTCAAGGGACTAGCGAAAACTTTTGTGTCTTCTGGTTTAGGGGACGATAGGGATTTTCCCGCAGATGGGAAGAGATGTACCGGGTTGTTTTGTGATCATGATTAGTTTATTATTATTAGAGCCCTCTAAAATAGCGTTCATATAGTTTGTACAGTAATCTAAGCTGTCAACTTACGGACACGGACCCGGGTGCACGCACGTAGGCGGCGTATGAGCTTGTCAACTGTCGGGCGCTGCGGTTGGCGTGGCGGACTCTGTAAGCTTCGTGTATCCACCTACGCGAACAATCGGGGAATTGGGGAGTATTGCTCTCTCGCTTGCTCACAATGCGCTAGAAACATTTTGATTTCTCTACTATTTTGAACTTTATATGAATTCGGCAAGCGATGTTTCTTGACTTAGCATTTTTGGGCGCTAGATATTAGTGCGCGCACGGGATTCAAATTATTTTGGAACATATTCTTTTTGGGTTTTACTCTGGAATAGTATTCAATATTTTCAGTATGTGCGAGAGTATTATTTTTGCTGTCGGCGAGCCCCCAGTATTCAGGCTGCGGGCCGCGGTCTGTGCATCCATGAGCTGGACTGACACTGATCTAGTAGAGTTTACGTATGAGCCTTACGTACATACGGCCTTTGTCTCGAAGATTAGCAGCGAGCAGCAGGCGGGCGGGTGGCGGCGATTACTGTCTGGCGTCGTAGGGCTTCCCTTGTGCTGACGGTTCCGTAGCGTCAGCAGAGGTACTATACACTCTTGTAGGTACTCGGGTTTCTAATTAGAGATGTTACTATACTTTTATCTTTTTTCTTTAGACTTAGTGTAGCAATTATATTTTGAAACTTGAATATTTAAAAAAAAAGTATATCTGTCATCCTTGAATGTAAGGCTTAATGTTCTCGGTGTTGAAGAAATATCACACTTTTCCCTTTTGGCGGGGTTGAGGATGGATATATTTGGGATTGCGGACGCTATATGATATTCCCAAATCATGTTTCAATAGTTTTTTTATTTTCTGCCGGGAACCTTTTAACATTAAATTGACTTACTTCTCTTATGTGTGGATTTTGATAGTAGTATTTACATGATCTGTATGGCCATTAATTTGATGGACCGTATCAATAATGTTTTAGTTTGAATAGTATATGCCACGTGTGAAAGTTTGATGTTAAATTCTATTTAATTGTAACAGAATTTATATATTGCCTGATTTTAGTTGGCTCATGAAGTCAAGAGAATGCGAATATTATTGTTGGTTGTGTGTTCCTTTTCAGAGCTCTACTCCTTTTCTTTTTGTTTATTAAACACT
>JAFELO010000792.1:148503-160852 GCA_017140195.1 Eumaeus atala
GTGAACACTTCGGCGTCCTCACGGTCGCCGGGCGGTTCAAATGGCGGTGAACTGCACCGAAACTTCAAAAAAAACCTTCTTCTCTTCTCTTCAATTCAGCTTAGTTCGTCACGCACCGCGGTGCGGACAATGGCTTCGGACACACAAAGGCGGGCGAGCACAGTCGAAAGACACGTCTGCTCGCTACCGAGGTTGAGGTCGAACTCCTGTCCTCCGCAGAGAACTTGTATTGTATTTATATATACGATTTAACCCGCGTAACCAAGATACTCCGCTCCTATTGGTCACTTCGTGGCTATTCTATCTTCAAAAGTGTATTAACTCCCATATAATCTTTAACCCTTTTTTAACCACAAAAATTCCTATTTGTAGTTTATTTATTTCCTGATGCCAAATGTTACGGCATTCATTTTTTTTAAACGGGCTTGGCCCGTCCATTTCATTTATGTTTATGTTTTATGTAATTCGGCATTCAGTTATGTTAAAAAAAGGTAGGGTTCAGAGCCAATATAAAGGGAAAGCTATCAAAATTAGGATCATTGAAGACCTGGAATACCTGGTGACCATGTGGAGAAACCGTAACGGACCAGCCAAAATATTGAAGTTATCGACATGCAAAAATGTATAAAGCTTAAAAGGAAAAAGATTGAAGGTCTGATGAAATACTCAGATGATTTTAAATACATTTAATATCCTCCTATTTTAAATACACAAATAGATCATTTGTGTATTTAAAATAGGAGTATGTAATATTTCATGTATTGTAAAAATTAACATATGCTAAGTTCACATTACGTACTCTAATAAAATAATCTAAGCTTACCGTGGTGAAGGTGGAAACGGGCTAGGCTTGCAGTTGAGACAACTTTCAAACTAACGAAAACTTTCAGCAGAAAGAAGTGCAATACTCCAACTAACAGTCTGTGTAGAACTAGCCCAGTCGTACGCCCAACGTTGCGTTTGTATATAAAAACACTGGCAATAAAAATAAATACATTGAATACTCAAACATTTTAAAGGAATGCATCATTTTATCCAAAAAATATACTATAATAAATGACATTAATAACAATGATAATGTAAGTAAAGCTACATGGACCGTTACAAGAAATGAAACAGGTAGATCGAGTTTCAAGGGCAATATACAAACCCTTACAATTGACGGTAAAACATTAGTAGGACCCCAGGAAATAGCATCGGCATTTAACAATCACTACACAAAACCAACACACAACACTCACAACGATTTACTTAAACCTCTCTGAAAGTACACAATACAGGGTTCTTAAAACCTATGTCGGAATGTGAAGTAAAAACGGAAATTTTATTATTAAAAAACACGGAATCTGAGGGTCACGTCGAGATAAACACAAAAATTTTGAATATCTGTTCAGCTCAACTTACTGCACTAAATATATGCGCTTTCGCGCATCTGGAACAGACAGATGATATAGATGCGCTAATATAGATGTTCCAGATGCGCTAAAGTGACCAATTATTTAACCGACTTCTAAGAAGGGGAGAATCTTAATTTCAATAACTACCGACCGATAACTCTGACACCTATATTTTCTAAGATTTATGAAAAGTGCATGTTAAAAAGACTATTTGAATTCTGTTCTAAATATAAAATAATAGCTGACGAGCAGTTCGTGTTTCAAAAGGGAAAGTCGACAACGCTAGCAATCTTTCCCGTGTAAGGACAATACTTACTATATTAATAACAATTATCTAACCACAGGGCTATTTTATGATATATCCAAGGTTTTAGACCCCGTCTCGCATGAGCTCCTGGTGCGGAAACTAGAAAACGTTGGGATTAGAGACCCAACACTGCATTGGATTTCTAGTTACTTACATAATAGGTAACAGTGCGTTACAGTCACTAGATTAAACAACAGTAAAGAAGGCCCTTCGTACTCTGAAATTAAATATAACAGGTACGGTGTGCCTCAGGGGAGCGTCCATGGGCCTATTTTATTCCTGGTATATGTAAATGACGTGGTCAACATCACACATCACAAATTTATATTATATGCAGACGATATTTCAATAATTGTAACATCAAATAAAACACATAGCATAATTAATGATAATGACCATGAAAACGAAATTAATAACAATTGAACGCTTAACGAAATGGCTCAATATGAATAACTTAATACTGAGTTTGAATAAATCAAAATACATACGGGTTTAATAGAGGAAATAATAATAAAAATAAAGGAAAAGGTAATATATTGAAACTAAAAGAAGTGACTGATACTAAACTCTTAGGGCTAACTATAGACCAAAATTTGTACAGGAAACTACGTTTAAATGAAAACAAAGATGAATTAGTTCACATTTGCACTTAAATGAAAAGAATTACGAAAACAAAAATGGCGTTTATGTCTTACCGTGCATATGTTGAATCTGTCTTGCGTTATGGGCTAATATAACATTAGCCCATAACGCAAGACAGGGACAATACCACGGATGATAACAAAACATTTATGGCACAAAAAATGTATCCGAGCGATATGTGGTCTTAAAGCAGACGAATCTTGTACACTAGTCTTTAAACAACTTGGCCTATTGCCGCTACCATCGCTTTACTGCTTTGAAATGAACATGTTTGTCTACATGCATAAAGACCTATTCATATCAGCTGAAGAAATAAATTCAAAATCATATAAACTTGTAATCGATGACAAACCGAGATTAAGCAAATATAATAAAAGTTGTCTAAATATGTGCGTAAAGCTGTATAATAATCTACCAAATGATTTAAAGAAGCTCAGTTCAGCCATGCAATGTTTAAAATTAAATTATATGAATGGATTGTCACAAAAAACTATTATAATATCAAATATATATAAGATAAAAAATGACTGTATAATTATTAATATTGTTTAAAATAATTTCGATTTTTTGTGATATATAATTTTTGCATGCTATTGTTAGGTGTAGCGTAATATTTTTATTTTATTACTTGTGACTTCTTTTGTATATTCTACCATGTTTAAAGGCAAATAAATTATATTATTATTATTATCATTATAAAAAGTAACGAAAGAATATATGTGTGATATGTGTGTCAACAATATAATGTGATGTGTTAACCAGCACATATGCACAAAGAATGTTCGTTCTTGGGACTACAGGTGTAGCTAGCAGTATGCGTGATGATGTAAGTACGTAAGTAATATTTTATTTGTGAGGACGTGAAGCCGTCCATGTTTATTATGGTATCGTATTATTTTCTAATTTCTCTGGGCATGCCATGGTGTACACTGTAGCCCACTTCGAGACTCGAGTGCAACCTCCGGCGAGCTCCGTGGCAAGTGGCATGCCACTCGCAGGCCCGCGGAGTGCCGCTCGGACCACGGTGCACTCCGCGCCCGCAGTCTCAGGTCGGAGTCGCGAGTCGCCGCGCGCTTCGCCGTCGCTCTGAGCACTATCGATCGACATTGTACTGTGATAGTGCGGTGTTTGTGCTGTGATACTTATTTGCGTTGAGGTTTATATGAGGTAACATTAAACCCTTTTTGGTATTTAAAAATACTAACATTACTATTTTTCACGTCTTTCGATAAGGATAAAAAATAAAATATCTGCGATTGACCTAGACAGTTGCATGACCTTTTTTTGAATATCGAACTTGTATTTTTAGCTTTACTTTTTTCCTTTCGGGACATGGATTCGCTTTTTTAGGATTATTGTTAAAATGAGTCATATTCGGGTAAAAAAATTTGGTATGATGTTTTTTGTGTATACCCTAAGGTAGGCATAGGGTTAGTTACTTTAAGGTCGGTCTATCTATAGTAATAGAGACAACAACAATATGTAGATTTTCAATATATTTAGTTTATAAAAATGAATAAAAAAGTAATAAAACATTTGGTGTGTGTCGCCATGTGTAGTGCGGAGAGATGAGACGGGAGTCTGTCGCACGCGCGGTGCGCACCGCCGGTCTCGCAGCTCCCAACAGGGTGCAACAGCCTGACGAGTGCATCCCAGTACCGAGCCAAGGTCATCATGGAGTCATTATTTGTTAACACTCGCCCGCATCGTTAGGAATTTTTCGAATGCCAACATCCAAAGGTATTCCCGTGTATTGTCTTATCGCTGGGCCTAAAATTACACCTAAACTGTAACAACAAAACAGTTCTAGTTAAGAATATCCGCAATAAATCAACACCTTTTAATGTCACAAATACAAAAAACCCTAGAATAACATAACTGGTCTATGTCTGCATATAGCAGAAAGGGAAATACGTACGAAGGGTTTTATAAATTAGGTTCTTTAATTTCTTTGTCCTTGAAGTTCGAACACGTCTGCACTAGTTTTGACTGTCTGACGGTGGGAGTGGGGAGTGGGGCCTCTTCCTTGCGGTAATGTAAGTAAAGAAAATTACAGTCCAAATACACATATAATTATAACCAAAAATCTGATCTTGAAATTAGTGATAGTAATTGTTGAGTACAAAAGCCAGTGTTTTGTGTGCAAAATAAAAAATAACCAAACTGCGAAGACTTAAGCGGTAGCTCCGCTTCGCTTACCTCCTTCCGCTTCCTTCCTCGCATATACCTTCAAACATATCCAAAATATGGGCAAGCAGGGCACTTATGTGGTTTTTTTTTTCATAAAATTATATAAGTATAGGGCGTTTAGAGTTATTTTACTTCTTACAGTTCTTTTCCTGGTATTTGGTACTATCTGAAATCTTGTGCCACCCCTATACAAAATGCGGACAGGCAATGATAGGAATAATAATTAGTGTGTGTTGTATGTTATTTTTTTCCTAATAAAAATATAATTATGTTAATAAGATATTAATAAGTTTATATATAAACTTATAAATATAGTTAAGCAGAATGTGCGAATATCGATGTATTTAATAAGCTATAAAACAATGGAACGTAATATTCTTATAAAACACTACATCATTCTATTTATATATAGGTATAATCTAGAAAAGTGTTCTTCAGCCAAGCCCAATTTTCGTGTAGACGCTTTCTAGTTGTAATTTAATGAGTAGTTTAGAACTTGAGATATATGTGTGTACTGACTACGCGCGTCTGTTGAGAATTTTGAGCTTCCTCGCTGCGGCCACCTGCGTTGAGCTGCCTCGGATGTGCCGCAGATGCCATCCTACAGGGACCTGCTGGAGCTCCGAGCGGAGCAGTTGTGAACTGGCGTTCCACTCCGCCTGCCTGACTCGAGTTGCACTGCCAGCACGTATGTGTATACACGGTTCTAGTATAGTTCATTCATGTTAGATGAACATGGCTGCTGTGACATTACTGAAACGACACGATCAGAAATAGTCAAATTAACCGCCGAAGCCATTAAATTATTAAAATAAAACTATTATTTTAAGAAATTTCTTGCTGTTTCTATAAACAATTTACATTAATTTATTTAAATAATTGAATTAGTTTAATTGCAATGATGTCACATATTTTTTCGCTTACTGAGGAAATAAAATATAATGACCTCAACATATAATTCGTTCTATATATGAAATTAAAACTAAGATGGCCGATTTGCTCGAACATCTCTGGTTTCGAGATTATTGTGTAATGCCAAACGCACAGCGTTCGCCTACCCTCGTTCTTCGTTCAGTAGAATATTTTTGAAAGCCGTGGCCTCACCGCGCAGAGTCGCGACGCGCACAGTTGCCGGTCACGATTGCGAACTTACAACAAGAGCTAGTGGAGTGTGTTGTGCTCATAATATCTCAGGTTATGGTCAGTACATTTAATCTTTTCATTGTTAACTTGCTTTTGTTATTCCGCACAATAAGAGCGATAATCATGAGACGAGGTACAAGAAGTTGATTCAGTGTATACCTATACACTTACCGCGTCAGACTCACTCTGACTAATACAAATTTTAGTTATAACAAGGCTGAGTAACATTCTAACTTGGCGTTTGGTGTGATCTTATATATACTTTACAACTCTCTGCGGAGTTTATCTTGATTTGTTCGTAGATGAACGTTAGCCGTACACCCAAGTCACGATTCTAAATACAAAATGTTCTATCACACATGTCTCATATATCACACATATCACCTATCTCATACATGCATTGAACTGATGCAGCTGATGGCAAATATGTGTAGCTGTACGCTTCACAAGACATTTCACTTTGACCAACACCAGAGAGCCTCCGGCCAGACGCTTCCTGCTGTCCGTGCAACATAAGGATGTCAACATGATTATCTAGTACACAACGTACGTGCTGTTTCCACACGGCGCGGCGCCGCGGCCGGCGTCCACTGGCGGGGAGCTTACAGCCTGCCGCGTCCATCGCCGCCATAATCACACGTCCTGTCACGCTTTGTGTCATTTCTCGCTTCCAAATTACTGATACAATTAATTGTGTCAGACATCGTCACAGTAAATATAAGTATTTCAGATTTAGCAATATGTGAAATATACGTAAATAAACGAATATGAATATTTTACCGCTAAACAATTGAGACTTCTACCAGCTATTTCTTTAAAGCTTTTAGGATTAATAAGTTACCTTCACTGATCATTAAATACGCTGATTACATAAAATAAATTCCCTCTATGCACATATTTATTTTTCTAAGCATAAAATAATTGCTACTAGTGGCCTTCACAATTAACCTTCTAGCTTGATTAAGCACAAAAATATTAGTAGCATTTCTGGAATAGTTCAGAGGGGCGACGCCATGTGGCCACAAATTAGAATCAGCAGCAGGCAGCAAGCAGGCAAGGGCTGATAGTAATGAACTGTAGTTAACCAATATTTAATATCCATGTGCCGTACACTCTTTCTCGCCATCGCCTGCGTTTCTATGCTTGATTATTGTTGGAAGTAGCTGTTTCAGTATTATCTGAGTTTTATAATAATGAATAGCTCTAACGGTATGTTCATGAAGAAGATATTGCTACTGCACAATGTCTACAAGTCTAAGGGCCCCCACTTGTTATTGGAAATTTTCATGGATTATAAAATTAAGTGAACAGTAAAAGTATTTAAAATAATTATCACATGCTAACTATGTAACATCTCGGCAGAGTGAAATCAACGAAAATGTATGACATAAAAATAGTGTACACACAGTAGCCATAGTAATAGATAGCTGGCTATACTTATACTTGTCACTTCACCCCGGGGTTGTGTGTTGAAGAAAGGATATAAATGAAAACGAATTGTTATGTTCTCGAGTCAACTAAATTAGAATGCTTGTTGTGTCTCATTGCGTTATTTTTAATATCGTCTAGATGTGGCAAGGGATTTCGACATGAAATTGTTTAAACCGCCACAAGACACTTTCAGCGTAATCTGAAATTAGCCAATAAATGTGATCATATTTATATTTAGGGTTCCATTTCTTACAAATAAAAGACCATGACTCCTTTTTTGCATTGAAATAGGAATTGTAGATCGACTATGAAACAGTGAGGTACACAGTAGCCGGCGTGCGCAGCTCATAGGTGGGAGCCTGCGGGCGGGCCACGGGACAGTACTCGCGGCAGGCGCGTGCAGGTATAACTGCGTACATGTCATTTCTATTCTTGCCACTATTAAACAACGGTCAGTTCTTAACTTTTTGTACCGGAAATCCAGCCTTTTTACTGTTATGTTCGGTTTTAAAACTGTCGTATATGTGTTAATATTCTTGATATTTTTTCTATTTCTTGTATGATGCAGGGTGATCGCAGAATATATTTTACTAAATCATTTGTAAAGAGAGCCGAGAGGCCGGTGCCGCCGGAAGGGACCGCGCTGTATGTGTACTTGCTGCGTATTTGTAAAGAGAGCCGAGAGGCCGGTGCCGCCGGAAGGGACCGCGCTGTATTTGTACTTGCTGCGTATTTGTAAGGAGAGCCGAGAGGCCGGTGCCGCCGGAAGGGACCGCGCTGTATGTGTACTTGCTGCGTATTTGTTTTTGTGAAATCAGTGTAAGGACATAAAATTTCATCGCAAGCGTATTTTTATAAAAAGTTTGTACAATATAGATAACAATATTTTAGATACTAAACTTCATTCCCCGCGTAGACACGCTTATCAGTAAATCATACAAGTTGTTTAGTTTTATATGGTGGCATTATAAAGTTTTCAGGAATAGGAATGCACTTACTTTAATATATAATGTACTCGTTCGCAGTTCGCTGGAATACTGCAGTAATATTTGGAACCCTCGCTACAGGTGTCACATTGACCGTATTAAAAGAGTTCAAGAACGTTTTCTATTTTTAGTAACAGTCTACGCCAAGCAGCTTCCTTTCCTCGAAAGCTATTCAGATAGATTAAGTTATTTTGAAGTAAATGCTCTGGCAGACCGTCACTGGATAGCTGACCAAATACTGCTTTTTAAGATTTTAAGAAACTTTTTAGACTGTCCTGTGTTATTAGAGAAAATATCATTTGCAGTTGCTCGTCCCGGACAGAAGTTTTGCAATTTCCGTCCCTTTTCAACAAATTGTTTTAAGTCAAACATTCATTATAGGGGCTTTAGCTGATTTCGAGCGCGAATCAAGCCTCCCCTTGGGAGCCCAGCTTCCTCAGACAAGCCAAATAATAAATGAGCTCAACCATCATTATCCGTTTTCTCATTATAAACGGCATCGTGCATGCGCCGTCACACTAAGAAAGGAGGCCGCCTCCCCCTTTTCGGTCCTAAAATAATTACTTTAGGGTTACGCCCACAATCATCCCGGTACATCTCTTCTCGTCTGCGTCAAAAGAGGGGGGTCTGTCCCCCAATCGTCTACTAAAACCAGAAGACAAAAGTCTTCGCTAGATCCGATGAACTCGTTCGCTAGATCCGATGAACTCGGTCGGCGACGCCAAGTGCTCTCGCCGTAGAGGCCAGTAGTAGCTCCCTCCAAAGAATTAAAGAAAAAAATTGTGAATATGTTGAAATTCAAAATATTCTTTCGATAGATAACTTGAATTTAAGTTGGTTAAACTTATTTTGATATAATAATTTATAGTTTTACAGGTTTCGAAGAGATCTATATTGAGAATACTAATTCTCAGTATAGATCAGTGTTGTAACGAATATACGAATGTAATTTCACACCGATCATGCAACAGCCAACCGCCTCACCAAATGAAGTATTTCGGTGAAAGCACCAATACTTATTAATTTGAGAGCATTGTCCAAAAGGCATGAAATCGTTCACGGAGCGCGGTAACCTTATCGCAAGGCAGTAAGACCGCTGTTGATCTTACACTTTCCATTTCATTGATATGTAAACATGAAAGTAAAAGCCTATACTAGATCTATTTGGAAAGTGATCTCGTAGTAGCTTGTCGTTCATCCCTTGTCGCTCGGCGCTCGGCGCGTTACGCGTCACCCATCGCTCATCCCACGTCGCGCGTTGCGCATCACCCGTCGCTCATCGCTCGGCGTTTGTCGCGCGTTGCGCGACACCCGTCGCTCATCGCTTGCCCCTCGTCGCTCGGCGCTTGTCGCTAATTGATCGTCGCGCGTTGCTCGTAACGCGTCGCTCGTCGCTTTCTATCTATCTCGGTTCATGAGATATAGCCTGGTGAAATGTAGACGGACAGCAGGACATCGAAGTCTCAATAAAAGGGCGGGACGTTTTTTACCCTTGGATACGGAAGCCTAAAAAATGGTTGTCTGTATGTCGATCTAAGGACGATATCTTTTTACGTGATAACGGTTCTCTAATTGATCTGAACGCTTCGCCCGCTGGTGCGAAAGAGACGACTTATTACGCTCTCTCGTTCGCGAGCTCCGTCCATTAATTACTATGACATAATTTTGTGCATGCAGCTGGCGTTATCGATTTACAAAAAGTTATCACGTCATAAAAACCATTTGATGTCGAATAAAAATTAATAATTTAACACAATCTTGAAATATATTTCTGTATTTTTTTATAGTATAGGGGTACAAACGAGGAATCGAAGCCCTTCAATGAGTACCACCGCCCATGAACATCAGCATAATTATGCCGATGCGTTGCCCTCTTCTTCACCTCCCCCCATGGATCACCGGCTACTCACAAAATGCACAATCAGTGTCGCATCTTCAGTGTCGGGTTTCGTGCAGTTTGAGAGTAGCCGGCGGCCCGTTGGGTAGGGGGAATTATGGCAACGCATCGGCATAGTAATTGTGTAGATGTTCATGGGCGTTGGTAGTCGTAAAAAGGTTCCGATTTCTAGTCATGTCACTCCTCTTAAAGTGGTAATAATGTAAACAGAAACTAAGTATTATCATGATTTGTTTGACATTGTCACTATACGTGTATTGCACCAGTTTAAGTGTTATGTGTGTGTACGTGCGTGTTGTTTATGTTAAACTGTGAGTTCTTCTGGGACATAATTCCTCATACAATCTCAAATGTATCGAATTTTAAATAGCCCGTGATGGCAACAGCAGGTAGCAAACTTGAGAAGCGAAGAAGGTAACATCAGTAGAAAAGAAAGTCTTAAAGAGCTCTATAACATTTACAGATTGTATGGAGAAATACCCAAAATAATTGTATTCCTTCACGTCATACTACAGCATCTGGTAGCAGTTCATACCTGGTGGATTGAAAAGTACGCGGCCTAACACATACTCCTTCACGTCACACTACAGTATCTGGTAGCAGTTCATACCTGGTGGATTGAAAAATACGCGGCCTAAGACATATTCATTTAATTCTAAAAATCAAATCTACCCACACTATTTAGTTCAGTTCAGACCAGTTAATCTTGTGAAGTTCGAAACGAAAGTGATAACTAGTTGTGAATTTATAATGTTTTATCAAACAATCGGACATAGTTTCTGCAAATGGAGCAAATCGAGCAGCGTGCCGTCATTGAATACTCACATAAGAAGGGGCTATCATCCAAAAGCCGCCGATGATATGGTCCGTACGTTCGGAAGTTCTGCTCTGTCTTATTCATCCGTCAAGAAATGGATAGCAGAATCAAGCGGCAGAGAGAGCGTGAAAGATGAACCCACTACTATTGACGAAAATGTTAAAAAGGTACTAGATGTAATTATGGGAGACCGCAGATAAGAATCTTTTTTTTAAATGCCTTAAATGGAAGATGGCAAAAGTACATCGACCTTGATGGTGATTATGTACAAAAATAAAAATATAACTGATTTATTATGTGTTTATTTTATTGGTTAGGATGAATACTTTTAAATCCACCCTCGTACCAAGCAAATTTTAAAATTTGAAAAAGACTAGTTTACCATAAACTTCGACTGAAACGTATGTGATGCACGATGGGACGTATGTGATAATCTCAACATTTCCGTTTGGCACGTGGCGAGATTATCACATACTATCGATCATAACGAAATATGACGGACTCATTGATTTACAAATATATAATAATTATTTCTTCATTTGAATTTCACTTTCGGGCTTGTTGACATGACACGTTACAATATCAGCAAATTACATTTATGACAGAACGTTTGTCGGGACAGCTGAGTCAATAATTTATGCAGCTAATAAGGATTTATTTAGGCGTTTTGCTTACCTTATCGAAGTTTTAATGATGATCAAAACGTTTTAGAGAATGTTATATAACCTATGTTCATCACTGATAATGTTGGCTTCTAATGGTAAAGCAATCTTTCAGTTCGGTCCAGCACTGCCTGAGCCTATTCGATGCAAACGAACAAACAATCAAATGTTTCCTCTTTTATAACATTAAGAGTAAGATGGCTTCTATCGAGGTAATTAAATTTACATACAGTGTTACACCAACAACAATAAACTGAAGTAGGTACTAGTCTAACATAACTAATAAGGGCACATAATTTATAAACAAAATATTTGGCCCATACAAATGTTTGTTAAAATTAAAATTTAAAAAAATAGGGAGAAAAAAAATTGTAATAAAATAATTGTTGCGATCACAGCCAAAAAGTTATATGAATTACTTCTGCTAAGTGTTTGTGTCGGAAGATGCACAACAGTGCACATAACAAAATTCCTCGAAAGGTGACCCCTCAGGTAATGCTGATGATATTCAGAAATATCATTCTTCTGATATTATGTAGTCTCTTAATGGAGTTGCGCGGTCTTGGCGTTCGATAGACGGGGCCTGTTCCGCAGAGGACTGATAAATAAATACTAACTCTACAGCACCCAGGCTCCACCATATTAATATTTCCATTTATTTCATTTTATTCACTCCTCAATATATTTACAGGCATAAACCTAATATTGAGGCACTAACAAAATTATCCATACAATTACTCATTGCACACGACTCATACATATGTAACAAGTACTCGGAAATATGTCTATCCTGACGTTCATTATTCTAACAATTGTAGTGACGGATGTTTCCACCAGTAGATTGGTTCTGGCCACTGGTGTCGAAAGTACTTGGGGG
>JAFELO010000794.1:0-14750 GCA_017140195.1 Eumaeus atala
TCGATGTAAACAAACTGCGGAAATCCCACCAAACACGTCCGACACAGGCACACCACAACCACACAACGCGGAATAACACAAAAACAAGAACGAAACCGAAAAAGACACCACAAGCAAGTCGCCTCAACACAGTCAACTTCCTAACTCAGAACAATTATTAAAAATTAAAAAGTCCTAATAAAAAGATTTGTTTAGTCCAACTGCGTTTTGCGTTTCATTAAACATTTTTACACAAAATCAAATTCTCCATTGTCTATTACAAAGAACGCATGTGGAGTGTTTGCTAACCGTTCTGATTGGCCAACACTACGCATGCGCTGACCTCCGCGCCGGCGATACCTGCGCAAAAGCATGTATAAATATGTTGTCAGAGCTTTGATTGTTGTTTCGCCACTTTCATCGGCCAGACCTGTTCCGGCATCATGGAGTTGGCCATTGATACATATAATAGCTACATAATTGGATCCAGCCTTCTCACCATCGCCATAGCCAGTATACCCAAGCTGGTCGAATTCATCACCGGCACCTACCATGAGTGGCAGGAAACCAGGTCAGAATCCTCTTCTGGAACGCGAGGGGCGTCTCGAGTAGAGGGGGGCCCCAGCGACCAGTCGATCAAAGGTGTGATGGTGTTGGTTAGGAGAAACGTCCTACACCAGCCCCTTCCAGTCCCTGCACTACAATCGTTCCAAGCGATAGGCGTGGAAATTATGACAGGCAATAATCCAACCAGACCTTTCGTAGCCTACAAGTCTCCGGGTGACGCGCTGGACGTCGCCGACATCCATCGGCTCTTTTCAGAAGAGCCGATTGTGATTGTCGGCGACCTCAACTGCAAGAGCCCGATTTGGAATTCTCGCCTCACAAACGCGAACGGAAGGAGACTCCTGGCGGATGCTGAGGCGATGAACTACACAGTCCACGGCCACACGTCAAAGAAAAAAGGGTAATCTCAACCCCGAACTTCCCCGTTAACACCGTGGAAGACGTAGAAAAACTAGCCGAAGAGATGCAGACTTCAATCTGCACTGCCTTAGAGAAGGCCACCGCAACTTCCTAGTTCAGGCACTAGTCGCAAGGACAAATTGCCAAGAAGCCTCCAACTCCTTCTTGAAGAGAAGAGAGATCAAGACTCACCTGAACCGCCTCACCGAGAGGGTTAAACCGAACTTTCGGCCTTAAGTTTGGACAAATGGTCGAGAAGAATTGAGGAGGCTGGCGAAGACTGGCGGGCTCTACGGGCCCTAACACGCACACTTACTAACAGGAAAGCGCCAAGTAGGCCATTACTACACGGAGACGGCACTCCAAAATACAGAGCGGAGATATTCGCAAACCATCTGGGGGCACATTTCACCCCCTTCCCATCTGTCAATTCCGAGCACACCGCCCGGGTCAAAGTTTCGGTCGAAGCTTACCTGGAAGACCCGACCACAGTAACACTCACCAACTGGTCAGGGTCACCCATTTGCTCGCTGTGGCTAGAAATAAAAAAGAATCTGTTGCCGCCGTATTCCTCGACATGCTAAAAGCATACGACTCCGTATCGCATAATGGTTTAATATATAAATTAATCCAAAGTAATGTGCCTAGGCCTCTCATAAAAGTGATTGCGTCATTTCTCTCGGACAGGAAATTTCAGGTGTGAGTGGATAGGGTCTTGTCCGAGAAGAAATGTATTCGCGCAGGTGTTCCACAAGGGAGCTGTCTCTCGCCAGGTCTCTGTAAATTCTTCGCTAGGGACGTACCTGTTTGCCCACAGGCAACCGCCGCGCTCTACGCGGGCGACACCGCGTTCTTGGCGGCATCTCTGAACGCGCGCCACGCGGCTAAAAAATTGCAGAGAACCATCGATCTCCTGCCGAAGTGGCTACAGATGTGGCGGCTGGCGATCAATCCATCTAAGACGCAAGCGATCGCCTTTACCAAACGGCACACCGCACCAGGTATGCTTCAGGTACAGGGCATAGCAATACGATGGTGCAGGACAGCCAAGTACCTGGGAGTCGTGCTGGACTCCGGACTCACAAAGGCTCGTCAGGCCGAAACCTCCAACCGACAGGCCAGATCAGCTACCTCCACGCTGACGCCACTCCTACGAGCGAAAGCTATCCCATTGAAAGTGAGGATATCACTTTACAACATCCATATTAGATCGAGACTAACATACGCGACTCCTGCCTGGCATCCCTTGCTGTGCGAAACGAGCAAGCAGAAGCTCCGTGCAGCCCAAAACAAGGTGCTACGGTAACTGGACAACGTTCCAAGGTTTGTGAGAAACCTCACAATACACAGGGACCTAAGCGTAGAGAGCCTTAATGACTTTGTCGGCAGGATGTCGCGGAACCTGTTCGAAAAAGGCAGACGCGTCAGAGCACGAGACTTATAGGAGCCTCGCGCCCTGACGCGCCCGCCCACCAGACAGATACAGCCTGCCGAGGAAGGGAGACGGATAATCCCGTTATCCGTTTACCTCCCACACATACTTGCACCATATTTAATATATCCCTATTGGTGTTCTGCCACACGGGCGGTACCGAGTGGGATATGGCAACCCTGTTGCCACTCTCCCGCAAGGTTACGGCCCGCCGCTCCTCCAAAGGTATCAATCTCCTGGCCCGGAGCCCCTCTTCACTTTTCCACCACCACCACCATCTCATAAACACAGCGTACGAGTCGGCGCCTGTCCATAGGGCCATCACAGGAGTGGCTCCATACACGGTTCCCAGTTCGCTCTGGGACCTGTGAAAGTGCCCCAACAAATGGACAGACGCCGGTCAAAAAAGGTTTCAATAGCCCATATATATACATATAAGTATATACACTCTTAGAGGTCAATTCATATTGAATTCACCACAGCATCGTATTGACGAGGCTCGAACCACAAGTCTCCAGTAGGGAGCAAAGCTCCGGTCTGGATTCCCCTCGACCCGGCAACGGTACCGAGTCTGAAGACGTATGCACGGTGATTGTTGTTTCGGTGCAGTCATTTGTTTGTTTCGCGAGATGATGAATCGTAATCAGTACGAATACTCAAACGTGGAATACTTGACAATGGTACAACTTAAACACAGTTTTACGCCATTGCCAATTAGAACTTACAAGAGGCTCGGCATTTGTATTCCCAGCCAGATCACCTGAATTCTCTTCGGCTACAAGGAATTGCAATCCCTCAAGTTCCTACCTCCCCAACCATATTGGCTGCAATCGTCTTATTGACCATGGAGAGTTTCGTGCTCCGACTCATGCACAGGGACGCGGAGGATCCCGGATTTAACGCCCCTGGACTTTTCCATGTGGTCCGAAATTAAGACTGTACACAAGTCTTAATACACACGAATACGAGAGCCGTGACGAATTACGCAGTGCGATAGTGGATGCCTTTAATAAAATTAAAAATGATTGAGTCGCATTGAACAAAGTAAAAGACAATAATCTCAAACGTGTGCGATTGTGTATCGAACGCAGTGGACTCCATTTCGAGCAGTTGCTTCGATACAGGGAAGTGTAATAGGTATGATTTTTATTGTATTGTAGACAGCTCCGATTTTTTAAATACGCATTTTTAAGTCATGGTTTATAATCGAACCAGGGGGTCGGAGCTGCGAGTATAATTCGTTATGAATGAATAGAATCAGTTACTATTATTCAACTCGATCGACTTAGAATGATTATTAAAATTAAAACCTTTTTTGTTAATATTACAATTGGTTTATCTGGCTTTATTGGTTCTATGAATTATTCTAAAGTCATATGTTCCAGCATGAAAATGATCAAAATATCACGGTGTACAATATATATATATATATTTTAATCATAATGCTTTTCAGTTGCCTTTGGTTCATACGGTAATATTTGGGAGTGCACATGATTACTGCTGGGAGTTCTTTTAAAATGTTATTCACACCCTAGATCAATTTATCTAATAACAATATTGATTCACAAGAATACCAGGCATATGAAATCATATTTGACATTCATAGTAAAGCATCCATGATTGTACATGATCATATTGGAATGTCAACCTTACACACATGTGTTTAAGTTGTTTTTCTAAAGTGCATGATTCAACCAATTTTGAGACACTCACTATATATCTTGGTATTTTCTAAATATGTGAATAAAAATTGTAAAATGTTAAATAAGTTAATAAAATTACACTAACTGTTGTAGTACTTATAATTTCTTCTTTCTTTGGTTCTTCTATTGGAGCTCCATCTAAGCTAAGCCTTCTCTTATGTATGTTGTGGTCTATTTGAAGATGTTGCTCCCCAGATGAATCCATTGCATCTAGTACAAAATCTAGGGGGAAAAGATACAATTTATATAATAATACGCAGTAAATTAGTTCTCTATTTAATAATAAATGATGTTATAACCTTAAACAAAAGAATTAAAAACGTACAATCACATGATATCCTTGGAACAATTATATCAAAATTTATTCTCAATTTGTGACCTCTAGATGTATCTACAAATAGTTCTTCTGATATATTTGGTTGCATGTATGTATAAACTTCTGACATTATTAGTGACATCATTATAACTGCACCAATCACTGTAACTAATAAGTACAAATTCATTTAAATAAGTAGTAATTGGATATTAATAAAATTAACACTATAACAGGCAACTTACTTAGACCTCCTAAAGCGGTTTTTATTCTAAAATCTTCTATAGTTTTAGCATAAGCATCAAGTTCTTTAAACTTATTTATCATTTGCGAAGACATTTTTTTAAAGTATAGGTATTATTTTTTTTAGGGCTCAGTGTTTATCACGCGAGCTGCTTATATACTAATTATCACTCGAAATTTATTATCACACTATTTACTCATTGGTCTGCTTAACGTTTTGTGTATTAAAATTGAAATGTTAAAGCAAGTAATGTCAACACAGTGAAGTGTCAGTAACTTTTGTGACCAATCAATGACCATTGGGATCATAGGTATGCTAAAAAAATATAGATTCATCGATTATCGATATTTTTTCTTCGATATAGGTATTGATATTTTTTGACGACATATTTGAAACCGAAACATGGAGACTAAATATCCAATATCCAAAATCAATTTAAGTAGCTCGAAAATTTTGTTAGTGTCGCTAGTATGCATAATATATTATGTATATAGCCGCTGGCCGTTTTTTATAAGTAGGTACTTGTTGCTGTTGTAGCAATAGACGTATACTAGATACGTCTACATGTAGAAAGCACAGTAATAAAATTATTCTGTATTAAATGGGACTTAGCGTTCAACATATTAATATTGAATATTATATTGAAAACATAACATAAATCCTGTCGTTCTTGCTTAGGGCATAATCAGAATCAACATTCAATTGTAATAATTCATTGCATTTAATACTACTGTTCACTTTAAAAATCAAAATAAATATTAAATCTCTACAATATTATAAATAAAAAAGGTATTTTACCCTTGCTATTCCGTTCAATGTTATTTGTTTGAGACTTTCAAAACGCCTACGGCAGGTACGAGTTATGAACTTGTCACCTCGTCGTCATTCTCTAATAAATTATTCATAGCTTGAAATTATTAACTTTTTCCTTCGTTTGTAACTAGATGTTTTTTGCGCATTGAGTTTGCGCAAATACTATTTAGTATTCTCGCCTCCCTAATTCCACCCACTTTTCACAACGAAGTATAATATTTCGAGCGTACGCGATCTAGCACTATTGTTAATAGCACGGAGGTTGACAGCCAACTATATTATGTGTTCATTGTGTGGGAATTAAAAGGAGCACTTGTCAGTGAACAGTACACGGCTCAGAAAGCCACTGTCTTCTCGGATCTTATTTCAAACACCCTTGCGAAACTCCATCTACTAGCAGTCATGGTACATTGCATCTGATACGGATGCTGGCCATCCTTTTTCAACACTATCCAAATGCGCAAGTGGTTAAGACATATTTCACGTGCCACTGAGTAGGTTTAAAATCTTCTCCAAACATCTCCGCGACTCGCTTCGATGTCGTCATCGTTAAGTTTCGACCTTCCCGCTTCAGCTCAATATGAATCGCTGCCGTGCTCACTGCCAGTGTTGTACATGCACACGTAAATGATGCATCACCGACGGTAACGCCACGTTTCTTGGAACAGCATACAGGTCACCGTAAAGCTGGCGTGTTTATGTATAATTACAGTCGGATCTTCCAAGGCACATCAACATATTAAAATATTCCTGATTGGAATACGACGTCACTAACAGGTCAGTCGCGAAAGCGAACGAAAACAATATGTAATAACACGGACGCCTTTCCAATAGTAAATAACGCTTGTAACTGATTGAAAAATGAAAATTACTGCATAAAAGTTCAAAGCACTCTAGTTCAAACGAGCCGCCGCTATAATGAACACGGCGTATAGTGTACACTACAGAAATGGATTAATTCATTTCATGACCCTAGCGCGGTATAGTAAATGCAACGCGATTACATCTTTATGCGTATTCGCACAGGGATGACAGACAATTGTTCCGCGCAGTGTCGTGTGATTATAGCTCTCTAGTCTGGTTTAATTAAAAGAGCCGTACCGTCGCGTCACATCGCTGTAATTTTCTTCCGGTTAGTACTGCCGCACCCTAATGTGCAATATTTTTCAGACGGACACCGTGTACCTATTTCTTAAAAATGTAGTAATACGAGTAATGAACTACGATGAAATATATTTTTTTTCAGCAATGGTGTTGCATATTTTTTGTTTAAATATATATATTGAAAATTGAAAACTTAAAACGATTTTAATGTAGCACTGTTGATATTATTAAAAGAAGGTTTTATGCCCGATACAACGATTATTTTTTCAGATATGAAGAAGACCTACTTCGATTTTTTCCATAAATATCAATATATCCAAACATCGATGTATTTTTTCCTTCCAACATCCTTATTATCAGACAAGTTATAAGCATAGAGATTACCTCTATGGTTACAAGTGACGACTGACGTGTGACTGTGACATTCGAGTTTCGGCCGGATAGATAGAGAAGGGGAGATGGCCTAAAACGCAGATGTAGGCCATAGGCTACATAACGACGAATATTCGTATTATTATACTATATAACACATTCGTACTCTATTAACAAAGACAATATATGAAGTAAGACTGCGTTGCTGACGTCTTCATAAGGTTTTCATAAGGTTTTTCCCAGGCGCATTGACCCAATGCGTCCGGTTACATGTGAAACGTACGCGCGGAATTTATTCCGTTTATAAAAATATCGAACATTTGCGACTGTTAATGTATTTTATATTGGTTCCATGCGTTCCGGTGTCCAAATAGAATTTATGTTTATACCGTGACATTTGATCATTTCCAAGCTGGAACATATGAATTTAGAATAATTCATAGAGCCATTAAAAGCAGATAAACCAACTGTAATATTAACAAATAAAGTTAGAATTTTAATACTTCACTTTCAGTCGATCGTGTTGAATAATAGTAACCAATTCTCTATTCATTCATAACGAATGACAGCCGCAGTGCCGCGGCGACGTTGTCAATAAGGCGTTGGGTTGCAGCCAATGTGGTAGGTTAGGAAGTAACTTGAGGGCTTGCAATTCCGTGTAGCGGGAGAGAATTCAGGTGCTCTGGCTGAGAATACAAATGCCGGGCTTCCTGTAAGTTGTAATTGGCAATGCCGTAAAACTGTACCATTGCCAAGTATTCCAAGTTTGAGTATTCGTACTTGACGATTCACCATCGCGCGAAACACAAACAAATAACTACACTAAAACAACAATCAAAGCACTGACAACATGTTTATACATGCTTTTGCGTGGCGCACTGTGGACAATGGTAAAACTAGAGCATATCATAAATAGTTTTAAAAAAATATCACAATTTGAATGAAATACTTGTTGCATTCGATACTCTAATTACCAAATAATCATAAACAGACATTTTCTTGTACTAAAACTGCATAAGAATGTTTTTTTTTCTTACGTTGAAGTAAGTTAAGCGAAGTAGCGAATGGCTCATTCAAATGTTTGCATACACATAATTGAGATAAATATTGTGAAAAACGTATTTAGCACATGCATGTGGCTTTATTTATTACATACAAAGTATATTCTTAATAATGAGCTATTAACTTTTTTAATATTCTTTTTATTTTTGAGTAAGTACTTAAAAATTGACATACCCTATTTTTAATTTTTTTCGTCGAAGGTTTTCAAATTTACCCATGTCTCGCCACGCGCGACTTTGTGTTATTTGATAGCCCAACAAATCATAAATAAAAAAACTAAGAAATGAGCTGCGGAAGCTTGTAGCCCTGGAAGTTATGGGAAAAAATTTGATAAAGGTCGGAGTAGATAATTCGGTTTCTTTTGCGGTGACTGCTGACAAAGTTTACAAAAACAATATTAACCACAATATTTTGATTGCTATTATCATCTATTTTGCACTCGCCCTACGAGAGTAAATAAGCATAACATTGATATTAGTACGTATTTCATACCTAAAAAATCAGTAGATAAGGGGAAGCAAATGTCTTCAAATTTCACGCTTCAGCGTGTATTTTATATTAAGTGACACCTATTGGTTATCTCCCTTAAAATGTCAACTTTCAACTGTACTAAGGGCGATTTCATCATTCCCTATATCGAACGTGGCATAACCTTGGCATCGTTGTCCATGGTTCTACAGCAAACATTAAGTTATTCGGAATAATACAAGCTGGCTGGAGTCAGGGTATTCAGTACAGTTTCCGGAGTCTGAAGCACATTCACTGCCATCAACTTCTGGTGAACGTGGAAGACTGTGGATTGCTCATGGAGACTCCTTAGAATCAACAAACAAAGGGAAAAACACTCTTTTACTAGAATATTGTGGTTTTGCAAGGACTGCGGGCCCTAGGTGAGTATGCAAAGGCCCATCTTGTTGAAGAGCTAAGAAACTGATAGCGCAAAAGTTTTCTCGACTATGTGGAAAGAGTTAACTTACTGTAAATGGGGATGTGATGGTTCATCTGGCCAAAGTCAATACAAGCAGAAACTGCCGGAAGAATCGGAAACAATTTCAGATGCCAATCTGTTTGTCACTTCATTATTTCCCATTACATCAATCGATGACCTCTCAAACGCCATTATTTGGCAAAAACCAGTACCTTCATCTGCTCTGTTATTCTGATCTGTTATTGTAGATTTCTATTGAATTTTGTAAAGAAACTCCTGAAAATGCTAAGGCAGTTGTAGACGCAATTAACAGACAAATTGAATCTCTACGCCTTTTTCTAACAATGATTGATGGTAAAGTAGCTCAGGTCCTAACAGAAACTCTATCGGGTTCTACGTGCACGATATGTGGGGCTACTAATCGACTTATGAATGACCTATTAAAAGAGACTCCTAGATCTGAAAATGAAAGTGCTTACCAATAAGGATTATCCACACTGCATGCCTGGATTCGCCGCATGGAATTGCTACAATCTTGACTTTAAGACATCAGAAGAAAAAGAAATTGAAGAGAGAAAAGAAGGAATTTGTTCAAAAACGTTTCAGGGAAGATTAGTTATCGACAAACCTTGTCAATTAAGTGGAAGATCAAGTGATGGAAATACAGCACGAAGGTTTTTGTACAATTACACTAGCTCGGCGAACATAACAGGTGTTGACGAAACATTGAACAAACGCTTGTATGTTATTTTACAAGCTCTATCTTCTGGAATGATGATCGATATCGAAAAACTGCGCGAATTTGTGTTAGTAACCATGACTGGTACTACATGCCAACCTCCATGCACAAACTACTTATACACTGAGAAAACGTGATCAAATATTTTTCTGTTCTTCCTATTGGGCAACTTTCGGAAGATAAGTCAAGGGTCGCGCAATAAAGACTACAGAAATATGCGCATGCACAATGCCAGAAAATGTTCCCCTATATAGTTCAGAGTCATACATTTCAAGTTTAGGAAAGCTTTATGTGAGAAATGTGAAGGATCTTGATGAAGAGGCACTAAGTCTTTTGAAGGTGGTACCTGAAGGTGATCCTACATTTACACCGGAAGTAATTTTAGTAGGAATAGCGAGGATAATAACAATTAGATATAAAATTATAAGTAACTAAAACCTAGTTATATAAAACCAATAGTATTATAAGATTTGTCTAATCTGAGATCAATTAGTTTGGTGTGAGGTATAGATAGGTACATTACGATTTTATAATTTTATGCATTTATTATGCTTGTGTGTTAAGTAATTGTTTAAGTATTTTTAACTTTACTCCTATTAGTACTTGTTTCTAAAAAATAACATATAACTACTCCTATTACTTTTTCCATTTTCCATTTTTTTACCTAAAATAGGTATGTATACATTGAAAAAAACACAAAAATCTTTGTGTATCACTGTATATATGTGCCAAATCTCAATACAATACGATAAAAAAACCTTGAAGTTACAGATTCCACTGTGCGGCGGTCCGGTGCATGCATAGTGTTAGCCAATCATAACGGTTAGGCAACACTGCACATGCGTTCCTTGTAGTAGATAATGGTGAATTTAATTTTCTGTAAAAGTGTTTAATGAAACGCATAGTAGATTCGTAATTTTCATAGTACTCGAATTTGAATAGCGCTACTACTGGTTCTCATTATAACTATGCGAATGATATGAATATCGACTTTTTAAAAATAAACTGTTATATTGTGACATTAACATTATACATAGGTTCTGTTATTGACATAGAACGCAATATTTTTATTTTGAAAACGATAGAAAAAAAAACACGGTGTATTCCACGACTTCAAGAATAGCACCATCGACGTTAACTGGCCTAGGGAGAACGTGTTCGTTGAACATGACTTTCGTCTGGTCCAAGTTTATCCTGAGGCCAATGAGTCTGGAATATTCATTTAGGCTGTGCAGCATTTCCTTCAAGCTCTCCAACGACTCGGCCAACACAACGATATCTTCGGCGAAACGAAGATGTGAGAGGTACTCGCCGTTAATATTTATGCTGCATTCAGCCCAGTTTGAAGTCTTAAAGACGTCCTCCAAAGCATTAGTGAACAATTTCAGGGCAATAACATCTCCCTGTCGCACTCCTCGATGCAATCGGGTTGGCCTCGTTTGACCTCCCGGAATCAGGACATAAAGCAGCGTCATACGACATCACTAACATACACTGTCACATCACATATATACGTTTGCGAATATAACATACTTTCAGCTCCGTACGAAAATAACGACGATATAAACACAAGAACAACATTAGTTTTCTTTTGAAGTTTAACGAAAGTGTAGTCAGTCCTTAATTTTCTCAGGCATCACTTCAGTATCAATATTTTGGCTTTCAAAATGAGATTCAAAATCAATCGGAGATTTTTAACTCTCTGAAGTTCACATACATTCTGCAGATTCGAGTCTCCATTACTAACAGCTAATTTCATGGTTTGTTCGTGTCCGGATGGAGACTAAAAGCATACACGAATATGAGTCTAAATAAAACATTTGCATAACAAGGTGACTTGAGTTAGATCACAGGGGTGATTGGAAATTCGGGTAGACAATTGAGTCACAACTACGAACGAACATTTAGTAATTCCATAGTCAAGGCCCATGTAAATCCGTTTAGTAGTTTGAGAGATATGAGGCGAAAACTAATAAATATTAGTTTTTGCCAACTTAAATTAATAGTTAAACTAGATGCCTCGCGTGTTCGGAGGAATGAAAATCGTTAAAGAAGGAAGGCCCTTATTTTGTTTTGAGTTGTATATATATATATATATATATATATATATATATATATATATATATATAACTCAAAACAAAATAATGGCCACTAAGATTTTTTGCTGTATCATGAAAATAATAAAGACATTAACTTGTTTAACTTATGTAACAACAAATTAATGTTATTGATTATAATATAGGCTAACAAATGCTTAAAATAATGATCATGCATTTTCTTTTTTATGTTCATAATAAAATTGACCATTTTGAATGAAAAACATGAACAAAAATCACTAGACAAAGACAAACTACTGTTCTTGTCACTTTTGTTTCTTCTTTTTAATAACGAGTATGTCCTCCTCTCTTAGCAATGTACTCCAGGAGCTTCTTATACATACTTTGGATTAAATTCCTCACGTTTTCATCTGGAATCTCCTCCCAGGCATCTTTTAAAGCGTCAATCAGCTGCTGTTGGTTGTAGACCCCTTGTTCATTCTTTCTAACTCTTCGTTTCAATTGGTCCCACAATTGCCCGATCGGATCTAAATCCGGACTGTTAGCTGGCCATGGTAATACCTCAATATGAGACCCTTCTAGGACAGTTTGGGTTGATCGAGCTGTGTGTGCACGGGCATTATCTTGCATCAGGATTAATCCAGGCCCCACTCGCTATGCAAATGGGATCACATGAGCCCTGATCGTCATCAGGTCTTCGATGTAACGTTCTGCACTTACGGTAGCCGAACTTAAAATGGTGAGCTCGGGTTTAGCGTGTAAACTAATCCCACCCCAAACCATTACGTTGGGACCACCGAAACTGTCAACTTCGTGAATGCAGGACTCCGAAAACCGCTCGCTGCGTCGTCTCCACACTCTAACACGCCGATCATCATTAAGAAATTTTACTTTGCAGTTGACTGTAAAAAGCTCCTTGCCCCACTGATTAATCCCCCAGTTCAAATACTGACGGGAAAATCTTAATCAGTTTGCACGTTGAACCCTGCTCAGAGGAATTCGAACAACTCGCCGTCTTGACTTTTGCTGGTCTTCGTGCAATCGATTACGTATAGTTGGATCACTGACACGGGTACCCGTTGTCGGCCGTAGGTGGTGTTGTAACTTACGGGCCGTTACTCTACAATCACAACAAGCACTTAGTTGGATGTACCGATCCTCGTGAGTCGTTGTTATGCGAACTCTACCTGAACCAGGTCTCCTGGCAACACTGCCAGTGTCTTGGAAGCGATTCCATAAATTTTGGACAGCTCTTTGAGAAAACCCCAACTGCAAACACACGTGACGCTGAGAACGTCCTTCTTGAATCATAGTTATGGCTCTGGTCGCTGTAATTGTATCCATGTGCCTTCGTAATGGTAGCATGATTAACGCGAGATGATCAATGATCAATGAATCAATTAAAGTTGAAAAAGTAATACTTTTTTTACTAAAATAAACGAAACAAGTTAAGAATACAATCAAAGAAAAACATAAGAATTCCATCCATTTATGTTTTTCTTAAAACGATGGCCAAAACTTACAAATTAGGAACACGAACACATAAAATAAAAAAAGGCATGAAAGAATTCAGCACCAAAGCGTTCGTATATGAATATAATGCTACTTATCAGTTACTTTCAGTTTACTACTATCTGACCTATCAGGCACCCTGCGCAGGGTATGAAAAAGAGGAATAGATGTTAAGTAACATTTTCTTTACCTTTCGACCTAGACACTTCCACGGCATAAGTTCAAGTACGAAAAAAATATAATTGTATCAATTTATTGCTTGTAGCGGTAATGTAGCGACAATAGACTGGTCACACACTCAGAGGAACATTTGTCAGATGAGCCAGTAAGGTTATGGAGTGGAGGCCGCGTTTACGAAAACGAAGTGTTGGTCCCCCTGGTCAGCGGTGAACCTGGTGAACGTCGACCGTTCACCAGGTTCACCGAATTCAGGGAAGACGATCTCCGTGCAGTAGTCGGCCTGGGATGGATGCGAGTAGCAGGAGATCAGTAGTCTTGGCGTTCATTGGGAGAGACCTATATCCAGCAGTTGACCGATAAGGGTGGATAATAATGATTGATGGACTTTTACACACACACTTTTTACACACACCTTTATTGATAGCCTTACACCTTTTGACAACGCACACGTGTTACCAAAAATGGAATTAGTTAAGTTCATTTCCGATTAAGTTACCAAAAGGGTTTAATCTACGTTCTGGGGATCAAATAAAGATCCGATCCCCAGAATGTAGGTCAAACCCTTAGTTAAAATGGTGCATATGTCAGAGGTATAGGCCCTTGTGTCTTTCTTCCGGGCTCGATACCCGGCCTGTGAGGCATTTCTCGAAAATCGTGCCGTAACCGACACGTTCCCGTATTTTGCCCGGTTCCGCGGCTAAAGTTATGACCGCCTTCCATTATCTCTGCATAGGAGGAGGTAGTTCCATGCATGGTGCATGACACTACATCCTCCTATGCAACGGAATTGGGCGGGCGCGACCGTGGAGGTACCTCTCGCTCACTTGATACCGCCGTAAAGTGACACCTACTGTCATGTTTCGTGCGGTTTGTGAGTAACTGGTGGCCCATCGGGGGTGGGAGAGGTGAAAAGGAGGGCAACGTATCGGCATATTTATGCTGATGTTCATGTGCGTCGGTAGTCGTTGAAAGGATTCGATTGCTCGTTTGTCCACCTGTTCCTCCTTGTTGAAAAAAAAACATCCACGAAAATTTAATTACCAGTGTCAGGATAAGTCCTGCGAATTTAGTACCTACGTAAAAGTGGATAACACTAACGTCCATCGCCGCACAACAGCTTTCCTGCAAGACAGAAACATCGACAAGCTCCAAGATGAGCGGGAATTCACAACTGAGGAGGTTCAAGCCAATCTCTTTAAACAAGGTATCCCGGTGACCTAGGTATACCGGATATGAAACCCACGAACAAAAATAGTTTGTAGTAAGTCCACACGCACTCATATACACACCCATGCACACACACACACACACACACACACACATACACACACACACACAGACACACA
>JAFELO010000794.1:14800-56422 GCA_017140195.1 Eumaeus atala
ACACACACACACACACACACACACACACACACACACACACACACACACACACACACACACACACACATGCATACACGCACACACACACACGAGAGAGAGAGAGAGAGAGAGAGAGAGAGAGATACAGACAGACAGAGACAGAGAGAGAGAGAGAGATACATACAGACAGAGATAGAGAGAGAGACACACACACAGACACATTTCATGATAACATTAACAATGTCTTTGGACTTATCATACCACACGTTAGTGTAACACTCTATCCTTACACATTTGACTTTTTTCCGCCACATTCATCAACAAAAACAACTATGTGTAGCTCTTTACGCCAGTTCCCTAATGGAATAGACAGACGGAACAATATTCATCGATGATATATATATATATATAAAATTACGTTCCTTGTTCTTCCCTTTTTTTTTTCCTTCCTTCCTTCCTTGTTAGCAATGACAGCTGAAAAGTCACAAGTCGCAGCGTCGCGGATGCGTATTATACGCGAATTCTTTACTTTATTTATTTATAACAAATTAAGGGTCAAACTGAAAGTTTTTGGAACTACCAACTGTAAACAATATGTTAGGAAATAAGTTTAAATTGTGAAAGTCTTTGCCAATTTTATTTTAAGTACTTAATACTTTAATCAATGAGTACGTTACATAGTTCATGCATTTGTCATTTGTTTTAAGATTTGGCAGCTAATTGAATATTGTCGTCTGTTTTATGACATTCGATGGTCTTTCACGATAAGGCACTATCTCGTGCCACTGTTATCGACTGGTTTAATGAGTTTAAGTGTGGGCAAACTAATCTCACCGATGATCTGCGTAATATTATATCATCAGTGTTATGCGGCATATGAAGATAAAAGAGTGACCAACCCGCAGATTCCGACTAGCTTAGGTATCAGTCAAATGCATAAATATTCCGTCGTGTTGATTGGTGCCGTGAGTCAAATCATGTGTTCGAGAAACTCGTAAATGATGGAAACTGGATTTATTGTTATGATCGTCGGCCCAGACACGTTCTGTCGGCCGAATACGACCACACCACGACTACTATCAAACCCTTTCAGCAAACATGCTCTCAGGTACGACACCGCACACCTGGTGTAGGGTCCGCACACGCTGACGTCTTCGGGGACAGATGCGAAACGTACGCTACAACTCAGACACACGTCAACTCAGTCAACAGCATACACGTTCGTCTACGAACAGTCTGAACGAAACCTTCAGAGCAGAGACTATATATAATACCGCCATTCCGGTTAGGTTTTCCGAGACTACCACGCACGAGTGGGAGGGAGGGAGGGGGGTTCGGTCTTTTTTTTTCGACCTGAATTTTTGCAGTGGAAGCGCCACTCCATAAGTACAGGTCCGAAAAAAAAAACTGGTATGATCCGAAAACCAAAAGTCAGTCAGTTCAGTGGAGTTTCTGAAGAAAGAGCAACCAAGGTGAAAAGACGTCAAATGTGGGAAGAAAGATGGAGGTATCGTTCTTCGGAAGAACACGCGACAATCGCTTTGCACTTGGCGACACCTCGTCACAAACCGCCTGGAGAACAATCGACTGTTTGGCGAAGTCAGACGTCACCTATCGTATAGCCTCGACCTTGTGATTTTTATTTTCTATCCCAAAATTAAAGAAAATTGAGGAAAACGTTTTATGGACGCCGAGGATGCTGTGTCTACGTCTCAAAAGGGCATCGAAATTACCCTTTCGCAAAGTGCTTTCATCGGATATGGCGATGAGTTATTGCTGTGAATTAATTGCAAAGATACAATAAAATTTATAACTTGCTAATTTGATCAGTTCTTCATTTTACCAGAACATTTAATTTGACCCTCGTATACTGTGTGGAATAGGCGCATCTTTTAATAATATGGTGTTTGGGTCAAAGTATTGGTAGATTTACGATAATTTCCAAAGATGTTTCAGTTTAAACATTTGTACATGGCAATAATCTATTGGCTGTAATTTAATGTGAGTAGGTCTCGTCTCCAGAAGTTTGTATAATATATATTATTTCTACAAGTAATTTTATTTATTTATTTTATGTTATAGGAAGACTTACAGTTTACAATACTTATTGAACTCCAGCATAATTGGTGTACTTGTGTACTCTTGAACTCCAGCATAATTGGTATACTTGTGTGATACAAAGAAGGTACCGCGAATTTGGCAACCATTAGGATTGTGGCGGTTAGCGTTGGAAATCTGTTCGTATAAATCGAGATTGTCGACATTGACGGCGCCGTTGAAGGTGATTGTAATCATCTGTGGCACTTGATTTGGTTCAATACCACCAGGGATACGTGTACCGTCAGCAGAACAGAAGCAGTCGGGCAGGGTACACTGGTTTGGATTACAGTCCGGAGCCCTATTGGGGTATATAATAGAGACTTAAATAAGCAACAGATAACCAATTAGGAGTCTACGCCAGTATACTTAACTTGCAAGATTTGGTTAAATTCCCATGGCTACCTTCATCAGATCAGCTCCATGGTATAATAATTTTGTATCGTCATCTGATTTACACAGGCATGCAAAATATCTGCTTTTTCGGTAATCAGGAATTGGTTCGAATTTAACTTGCAAGATTTGATTACAGACAGAGAAACATCTGGACAGGTGAAACTAAATAGAAGCTTCCATAGGCCGTTTCGCTAAACAAAAGAGTTTTCAGACCAGCCAGCAGACCCTTCATCTTTCTCATTCACAAACTATTGCTGTCTTCGTAATGTTTACTTATCAGTAGCCGGTGCGCGAAACAAATTATTGTAATTTGATCTTGAAGGCCCTTATATCGAACAATAAACGACATCATTTTTTAGTTGCTGTTGTTAACAAGTGATGTCGTTAATGTTCGATAAAAGGGCCTTCAAAATTAACTTACAAGAATTATCAATTGTTTATGTCGTAGTCTTCGATAAGTTGGAGCCTTAGGTAACTATTATTGATATGGCTTGTACATGTTCAAGAGGTAATATTTAGATTGTTGAAACACATATTATAATTAATCAAAAAATTGTGAATGTCAGGTGAAATATATGAAGTAAGCTATGCCTATCACGATGAAAGCATGAGTCATAAATAAAAATTCACTGGCTATCATTATTATGTTAATAAAAAAGAAATATATTGAGCATTTTTGTTGACGCTACTGTCCGCTTGTGTCAGTGAGAGTACAGTCTACAATTTATAATACTTTTCTTTATTGAAACGGCTTATAATAAAACTGGATTTACAATTATCTGGATTTTATAGAACCGGTACCGAATGTTAGCTTTTTGTCGTCTTTAACATACGTATGTTGCGCATGAAGTAAGAAAACTTAAGGGAAGAGGAAAGTAATAAACATATTTTACCAATTAAAAATATATTGTTTATAAGATTGTAACAACCTTAAACTTAAAAGAAAAATTAAGTTTATCTTTGTATAAAAATGTGAATAGGCAGTAGAAACGTGTTTGATAATTACATTATTATCCTTATACTGCACATCAACTTTAGCTCATAGTGCCCATTTTAGGCTTGATATTAACACAATACACAATAGAATAGTAACATATTGATGTTGCTCATATTCACTATCTATTGCCGATTGTATTTATTAACATTATTGAGTATTATTTACATGTGTACAGTCTTTTCTATTTAACTTAAAGAGATCACTTCCTAGCACTGAAACCTTCACCCGTGGGATCTAATAACCATGGGTAATTGTTAGGGCATTCCATACAAGTAAATAGACGGAGGGTCTCTCCAGGTATCTCCCGGGTGGTTAATGGGCAGGCGTTTGGTAGTGAACAGAAGGGCTGGCCCTTAACATCGCACTTATCTTGTTTCCATTCCTGGAAGTCTCTTAGAGACGACAGCTCTGTTGGGTTTTGCATCCATTGAATAACTTGAATCATTGATGTGAAGTAAACATCATTCTTTTCCAACATCTCTTCCACAAACCTGATAAGTTCATCTCTGAACTCTTTCTTAGACTTAAGCCACGAAGCATGGAAATGTAGCCCAAGTGGGGCACGGTTGGTCGTGTAGTGACGGTTGAAGTTATGACGCAATAGGCGCGCGAATTGATCACCGGTTTGGATATTAGAACAGGAGTCTACGACGTGACAACCTGGTAGAGACTCGTCAAATGTGGGATCATCTCGCCTGTCCAATTCGTTCATTACCATTTCCCAGACTGGGTGGCTCCTAGAGGGACAATTGTGGGCATTGCCGTTGCACTTGTGTGGCATACGGAAGTACAAAGTGTACGGCCAGATAGGAACGCGACCGAGTGGTGCAGTAATTGAAGCGTCATATACGAAGTATTGATCAGCCATCATATCGAATTGCTTGTTTCCGCCGACGCGCAGGTATGGCGCACGGACACCGATAATTGAGGCATCGGTAATGTTAGAGAAGCGTTCAATGATTAAACGCGCACCAGCCATTTCGGCGAGCCAATCTTCGTAGGATCCACCGGTCCAGTATTGAGGATCATCTTTGTGGGTGATGGAGAATACAGAGATTTCGTGACCCTTTCTGTGTAATTCTTGAACTCCAGCATAATTGGTATACTTGTGTGATACAAAGAAGGTACCGCGAATTTGGCAACCATTAGGATTGTGGCGGTTACCGTTGAAAATCTGTTCGTATAAATCGAGATTGTCTACATTGACGGCGCCGTTGAAGGTGATTGTAATCATCTGTGGCACTTGATTTGGTTCAATACCACCAGGGATACGTGTACCGTCGGCAGAACAGAAGCAGTCGGGCAGGGTACACTGGTTTGGATCACAGTCCGGAGCCCTATTGGGGTCGACGTCGACGGCTGTAAGAAAAATATCATATTATTCATACTAATATTTTTAGAGGATATGTTTGTAGTAAATAATTAGCAGGGTGCTGGTACATTATACCGATTACAAAAATTAGAATGCCACATTATGCCTGATCAACACGCCTACGTTTCAATCGATATACTCGTACAAGCCAGCGCCCAGCGGAGCCACGTTTGAGGCTATAGTGTTATAGTATCTGCTGTTATAAACTCATAACACTTTAATTGATACTATATATTAATATAGATTATATTAACTAAATTCATAATTATATATTTCAAGAACATTTTAAATAGTAATAGGTAGTGTCATGCTGTATTGTAGCCAAATTGGGCCTGCACGACCGAACTACCTCGACTACTTCTCGAGGTACCTCTCGCTCACTTTACTGTGGTTTGTGCCGGCGGTCCATTGGAGGGGAGGAGGAAGGGGAGACAACACATCTCCACGACAATAATTATACGTCTATGGGCGTCGGTAGTTGTTAATAGGCTTCTATTGCTCGTTTGCCCTCCTGTACACAAATATCGTGGTAATGATGGCCCGTCCAGTCAGGTTTTCTGTTTCCGTTTGATATCTACCTAAATTCACCTCACATCAGATACGGGTAAAGGTTAACATCTCTTACAACATATGTAATAATTAACTGGAATCTTCATGAGTGTCTAGATAATAGTTGCTACTATTACTGCTTTGCAGCGACCGTGGGGACAGTGTAGGGAAGGAAACTCAAGCTCAGATAACACCGGCAGTAATCGTTGGCTTCGCCAGTTTCGAACTCTCACAAAATTCCAAAACGGATCCCGAATAGTATTTAATTGCTTCTTTACGTCAGTGCAAATGTAGTGACATTTATGTGGCGGTTAATATATAGTTTTGTTTCGGATCTAAACTTATGCTGTTAACGCAAATATAAGCTGAATAAAGGTTCATAGGATTGCCATGAGGGCTCGTCGCCGAGTCTCTCACGTCTGAGGCTGAACATGAACTGAACAGAACCTCAGTTCTGAGTTCGAATCCGACCAAATAAAATAAGGATTTTTCAAATTCTAATAACAGTCCGGAGTCAGGAAGTTGACGGTGTTATACCATTGTGCCTAGGAGAACACGTTAAGTCGTCGGTCTGTGCGCCTGATTGCTCTCTGGTTCGGAATATGAGTATTAAGGAATATAGAGGGGACTTGTGCACTATAAAATATGTCCTGTGCTTAAAAGAAACAATAGATATGGCCACTGTAGTCGAAATTCGGCTAGGAAGACATTACTAGTTACATTCCCTTCACTTACACAAGAAAAATGAATTATTATATCAATATCATTATAACACAAATCAATTATAACTGGTATTTACAGTTGACTTCTAAGTTTTTGTTGTTACTTTAACAGTTACAAATATTTCAATAGCTTTTGTAAACTCTTATAGAATTTAAAAGTTTACACGTATTTATTTACCTAAACAAACTTATATATTACTACATACATGTATGAATAGTTGGAGAGCTTCGTGGAATTGTTGCACAGCCTAAATGAATCCTTCAGACGTATTGGCCTTATGACGAACTTGGACAAGAAAAAAAAGATGTTCAACGAACATGTTATCCCTAGACCGGTCAACGTCGATGGTGCTTCTCGCACAGTCGTAGACGAATACGTCTACTAGGGCAACTATTGCAATTAGGTAGATATAACTTCAAGGAAGTCGATAGAAGGGCTCGGTCACATTCTCACGTCGCCAATACTGCAGAGCTTGACAAAAGTCTTGAAACAATACTTCCGCCCCGTGATGACCTACGGGGCCAAAACATGGCGTCTTAATTTAAGACTGGTCCGCAAGTTTGCGGTGGCTCAACGGACTATTGAATGTGCTATGTTCGGTGTTTCTCTGTCAGGCAGAAATCGTAACAAAGTCACAAACTTGCTGAAGTGGCAATGGGCTAGTCACACACTCAGAAGAACAGAAGGCAGATGGGCCAATAATTTTCTGGCGTGGAGGCCACGTTTAGGAAAACGAATTGTTGGTCGGTCGTTCACCTGTTGGGAAGACGGTCTCCGTGCCGTAACCGGTCTGGGATGGATTCGAGTAGCAGGGGATCGGTCGTCTTGGCGTTAATTGAAAAAGGCTTATATCCAGCAGTGGACCGATAAGGGCTGATAATGATGAATGATGAATGACATGTATGAAGAAAGAAAGATGAGTTCAAAAGAGATATGACTTACTGCAAGCATTTTCGTCCGATTCGTCTTTACAGTCTGCTTTTCCGTTACAGAACAATTCTTTTTCCATGCAGTCTCCGCTTCCACAGGCCAATTGCCCAGTAGGGCAAATGGGTTCATCTGTCTTCAGAATAGGCAGAATTTTTCTTGGTTCTGTAATTGTATTTACAGTATTAATAATAAATAAAGGCATGTATCACACCACAATTCGTCGACCTAATTTTTCTGAAGAAATTCCAACCTAATGCAAAATCGTGAGATATTAACATAACGGAAGTGACCAACATGATACATTACATCATTTGTGTAGGTATATTTTAAATGTAGTAGTGTTGGGGTTTACAAGTAAGAAATAGAAACGGAAGAATTGGCAAAGCGTGAAGGAAATAAAATTAGGTAATACAGGAAAAAGATGTGAAATAATGTAAAAGATTTGAGGTTCTAGCTATAATGGTATTTCATTCATTATTTATAGCAGAAAACTCAAATTGTATGATTTAATAATGAAAGAAGACTACCGATGTAAAGATTTGTTTTATTGAATGATATTTTGAATTAATAAGTAGTTCCGTAATTATATTAAAATTGACAGTGGTAATAGGCAACAAATAAATTATTTAAGCCATATGTAGCCATGATTGACATGATACTGGTAAACGAAAGTACTGAAGAAGTAAATATAAAGAAAATTATACAATAAAGATTAAAACTAAAAACCAAAATTTATACCAAGCACCACGGTTGTTAAGATGTCAAATAGAAATTTTTATTAGTAAATATATATTAGTAAGAGATAGCAAGTGTATATACACAGTTAATGAATGCAACATCTATTTGGTTCTAATTTAAAAATGTACAAGAAAACAAGTTCACAGAAAAGTATTAGTCATGTGTATTAGATGAAGCTTTGGCGTTAAGAATTATAGAATATTAAATATTCTGTGTCATGGTAAGTTTTGGTAAAGACTATGTTGATGTTATAGCAATATTTTACAGCATTACCAAAGTAGTATGAATTTCTAGAGGCGGTAAGATTTCCGACATAATGTCAACACGTCTTTTGTGCGCAATTACAATATATTTATATTACAATAAGTCCATTATTAGCATTATTGTCCTTCAAAAAGTTTTGCGTTGTGTATGTTAATAAATAAAGTTGTGTGTCGAGCCCGTTGCGCGCCGCTTCCTGAGAACGGGGCCTCATGCATTATACCTAACTACTGTGCGACGCGGCCCTTTCACCGAAGCTCGATTGCTTGCTACTCGCGAATAGTTTTTCGCACTTACTCTCAAGTTTGTCACAGTTGGTCACTTTACCCTTCCAGTCGCAGGTTTGTTTATCGAGATCGAAAGCCAGTCCAGACGGGCAAGTAATCTGTTTAAGACCTGACCTAGTGCACCTGTGCCGATAACAAATAACATGTTAACAAAATTGTAAAGTATGAGGAAGTGGAAATGCGGAAGGTTCTCGACCTGTAGATGTTTTGCCATCTTTGACTGTTTACGTCAATATGACGTAGCCTTCGCAAAACCACTCCCTGTAGTCGACAAAACTTACTTTCTATTTTATCGCAATTCTTAACATGCGTTTTCCAGTCACAAGTTTGACGGTCGATATCAAACGCCAGTCCAATGGGACAGCGAACTGATGCAAGCCTGGTGAAGCCATTTTCCCCTCCTTTGTCACACCTGTACACAGCCAAGTTTTCAACACCAAGAACTCTTGTGATATATTAATAGAGACCAAGCTACAATCAACAAAATTCAGCAACGTTTACGCTGAATTGCCTTTGCAGAGCTCATTTATAAAAAAATATAGAACTTTCATTATTTGATACCTCGTTATAAAACAATAAAATGCCAGTAGTTGTTTTATAAATCATCCATATGATTAGATTATCTGTCCTAAAAACATTTTGAAACAAATATGACCACAATAGATATTAATTGCGAATTGAATACTTGGAAATGGAGGCTTTAATTCAGAAATATAATTACTTTTACGACAGTTTTAATTAAGTGTCCTGTAGCAATAGATATAATACCTGCACTTTGTTCTAGAAAAGTAGTAATTGCGACTAATATTCAAGACACGGTGGCAATTGTTCCACTCACTAACTGTATTATCAAGTGATTTAATTTCGAATTGATTCATGGAATAAAGTTTCTCTGCATTGATTTTTAATGGCGGTATAAACCAATGTTGAAATAACTACAAAGTCTCTTACCTGACAACGTCACGGCAATCGCCTTCGGTTGTTAACCTAAAATATTCATCACCAGGGCGGCCCTCGCAGAGTGTCTCTGGAGTTTCTTCATTGTCATCACCGTTTTCGTCTTGACGTTTGACACGACTCTCGCCCACCACTATTATTGAATTTCGAATCAAATGTAATTTTATAAGTCGTAAGTATAATTAGTAAAATATACTAAGGGGCCTATTAACACGTGCTGTGGGCCTATATAATTAGTAATATGATTGTTTGGTATTTAAAATGTATGCCGGGGGCTTCAGCTTACAACGTTATTCATACTTAGCATGCATATTGGGCAACAGCTCTAAATGTAAGCCTCGATTACCACACGCGAGTGGAAGAATGTTGTACCGTTTCATTTCGGCGTGAAATGTCATCGGAACCAAGCGACGAATATGTCTGTAATGCCAATTCAGGGGCCGCATTGTCCTCTGTATTTTTTTGTAGCTGCATTTTAAGTGGAAAATTGTATAGTTACTGTAAGTTAGCCGATGACGGCATTGAAAGGTACGTATAAAAGAAATCGAGGTCAACACCGGCCACGTAGGAGACCGGTGTTATTTCTTTTATGAGCTTAATGTAACTTTATGTAAGTGTCTGTTATGTATAGCCACTGGAAAAATATATTACGTAAACGACTAACTCTTCTTACACCGTCAGTTATAAACGATATACTATAAGATAAATAGTTTTATCCTATATATGTACTTAAAAATAAATTCAATATTAATGAATAATAACGAAAACAATTAAAAAGTATTTTAAAAATATATTTATGAAATATAAAATCTTCTAGAAATTGAAATTATTCCTGAATAATAATAATACATTTTAAAATTACAATTAAAGTAGTATATGGTTTTATTGGTACTCACCAGAGTAGGCGAGTAGAATTACGCCGAGGCACAGATACGCGCGTCTTGCCATGGCGCTCGGCAAAGACTGGCCGTTGCTTCGCGCTCCACAGGAAAGTGCAAGAGGTACGTTCTGCCCCTCTTCACCTATTTATATAACCAGACGATTTGGGCTCAGACCCGCTGAGAAACTCCGCCGTCCTGTACGCACTATACCTCCCACTGATATAAGCTAGTGCCTCACGGGCGCAGCTTTTAAAAAGCACTCAAGCACACGATGACGTTATATGATAATTTCCAAAATCGTATGATGAGGTGGTAATAAAAATAATAATAACAAATAGTATGACTTGTAATTGTTTACACATATTCTCAATAAGTAATAATACCTAAGTATGTATTTTTTCATGTAAATGTGAAATATAAAGACATATGTAATTACATAGATTTGTTCTGTAGCTCATAAATAAATAGCACTAAACAAACTTGATATAATAGGCCTTTATTGTTTCTATCCTATTATGATATTTGTTATATTTGTTTCCATAATTTATGAAAGTAATATTAAAAAATGTAGCTTATTGTATCGTACACAATAGATATTTTGTGATATGTAATTTGTGTTTTTAGATCAAATATAATTTATTTATAAATGCTGTTTTAGCGACGTTTTGATGTCTAGGGCCAAGGCTATTTCATAAGGCCAGGAATAAAATAGCAATTTCTTTTATACTAAATGTTAATAAAGTCACCTATGGTACGAAATTATTTTTCAATTCGTGCTATATACCTACGATTCAAATGGCATAGGTTAAATGTGTTAGCAATTTCACTTTGTCGATTTCTACTTGTGTATTTTGTTATGTTCATGTCGAACTGACGACATGTTGATGTGAATACATATACGTGTGTCTTTATTTAGTGTGGATTCCATGTTTCTAGGAATTTACGAAGTAAATAAATCCTTTATTTATTCCTAAATAAATAAAAAAATAAAACGTGGTTAAAAACTGAATTCTTTTTTTATTCATTTAGGATTACTTTACTCCACATAATTACTATGCCGATGCGTTGCCATCCTTTCCTCCCCCTCCCAATGGTCCACCGGCTACTCACAAATCACACGAAACGCGGCACTGAAGATGTTACTTTACGGCGTTATTATATGAGCGAGCGGTACCTCCCCAGTCGTGTGGGCCCAATTCCGTTGTAGGAGGATGTAGCGTCAAGCACTATGTATGGCACTGCCTCCTCCTATGCAGCATGGCACTACCTCTTCCTGAGAACTCATTACAATTGTATTTATTTTTATTTGAAATCAAATTTTAACACGAAAGTGCCACGATCTTCTACATCCTGTGTTGAGATCATAGTTGATGTTTCTATCGTCTATCTTTAGCAGGAAACGGGTAAGTGCTGACGAATGTGACGGTAATGATGATAAAAATAATATCTCATTGACCTGATAGATCTTGTAATTGTAATTCGATATTTGCGGCTAACGAGTAGTCTAGTATAAGAAGTGAGTCAAGTACAATAATATTTAACAGGTACATATTTCTTGTGGTATTGTAATAAGTTTTTATTGTTATTTGAAGTTCAAAGCCATAGTTTTCGATCGGTGTGCTGCGTTATGCTTCTGGATCCACTTAGTACTATGGATATTGTAAATTTTGATCAACGTAATAAGCCAAGCTATACACTCGCCTTACTTAAACATTGGATAATTCCTCCGGTAGTACTCCAATTACAAAGGTCAGGCCGTGACGTTATCTATTTAGGTAAACTTTTTTATTTTTCTTAATGATTGTAAATAGAGTAGTTATCAGGTCACGAGGATTCGATCGTCATATTCATCTAAATAAAAAGCTTTAGTGTCGGCAATGTCCTTCCGTTAAATAATTTGGCACACTTTGTGACGTAGCCGTCCAGAATGGGACATTCGTATCGCTATAAAAACTTATTTTTTATATAATTTAACTCTAATTAAACTTTTAAATAACATGTCTGGGGCGCTTGGAAAAGGTTACAAATGAATATGTTAATTTATTTCAAATTTAACCTTTGCTTTTTAGAAAATATTTTACTTGTATGTGAATAAATTATTTTTTATTTGAAAAATATAGTAAAGAAGATTGTAACTTGATATAAATTAACCGCGTGTAAAATATTGAAATCATTAATAAAATGTATGGTGTTGTTGTAATTATTAAGCGAAATATTTAAAAGAAATATGTAATAATGTGAATTGTTTTCGTCTGCTATTGCTTAGTACTGTCTCAAAAACGAATAAAAATTAAAACGATGTCAAACGTATCCGTAAAGCACTTCATGTCCTTACCGTTATTAAGATATACAAACCTACAACAAAGTGATCACATAAGGATTCCGTTTTCCTTTCGAGTGTGGAGCCCTAAAATGGACCTACCTAATAGGTAATTCAATAGGAATTACATATTAAGTAGAAAAACTATTATGTTACCTTTTCAAATAACACTAATATTATATTCAAATTACACTAATATTATATTCAAATTACACTAATATTATATTCAAATTACACTAATAATGGTGAAATGTATAGTAATTCATCTGAATGTGGAGGAGGCATGGTAGGGATGTCAGGTTCGTGCTATGAGGCGCTCGGTTCTCTCTGCTTATTCTTAGGGAACTGGTGTGTGTATGTGTGTGTGTGTTTGTGTGTAACAATCGCTGGCTATTTTGTCCTTACTCGAATTTACATATCTTTTAGCTGGCTTTCATAAAAAAATACTGTACCTATCTACTTCGGAATATATATGATACCCAAAATTGTTTACAGCCGAATTTTAAACACAAAATATTTTAACATAGTGTTTGTAGGTATCAAGAGAAGCTCACTTTCGATTATGAACCGAACCTGTTTTAAATATTTATGTCAATGTCACATATCAGCAGAGAGAAGATTCGAAAATGAAATCTTAATTTGCATAAACATCTCTTGATATAAAAGAGTGAAGGACGTTAGATTTTTATGCTTGAATGTAATGTGTAGGCGTTATTGTACCTAATTGGCTTAAATCATTTCTTAACGTCGTCCCATATCATTAGAAATTAATTTACCATATATATCTTATGTATGTTTCTTTTTTCAAATCAGAACTTACGCTGTGGAAGCTAAGAGCAGGCGACACCACCTTCATGGGATTGCAATTTTGTCTGTGTAATAAGTATTCCTTTAGTATCCTCTTATGCAAACACGAAAACTAAACTGAATTTAAGTTTATCCCGGTTTTTCATTGTACCCATGTTTTCGATACTAAGACCACAATACCAACATCAAACATGTAGGATAGAGGGCACAACAAATTATATATCAATAGATAGAAAGTGGACATGATAGCTGGTGGGCCAGTCAGGTTCTGGAGCGGAGACCGCGTTTACGAAAACAAAGTGTTGGTCGATCGTTCACCAGGTGGGAAGACGATCTTCGTGCAGTAGCCGGTCCGGGATGGATGCAAATCGCAGGAGAGTGGTCGTCTTGGCGTTCATTGAAAGAGTATATGTCCAGCAGTGGACCGATAAGGGCTGATGATGATGAGATAAAAAATGTTTGAAATCGAATATAAATAAATAAATAAAATTTTTATTTTTTTAAAATATTGTATTATTATTCTTTCATAAGAAGTAATGTAGAGTTTTCAGAGGTGAATTATGAAAGCTGAATGAAAGAAAGTAATTTGTTTTCACTATAATATCACACATTTCCTAGGTTTCTCTATAGTTAGGTATAAAATTGCTCTAAATTTGTGAACGTTTCGAAGTTTAAAAATCTATACGGGAAGTGGAAATCTTTAAAATCCTAACCTAACCTACTAGGTTCAATGGTGGAAAATAACGCTACTAGCTTACAGAGGCTTGATCTAACAAGTAGTTTTTTTGTCACCATGTATTATAAGTAGCAGTTCATAGACGATTGATCTCCACCGCTTGTCCAACGACACGACACAAAGATGAATGGTGATAACGATGGAACGTTACCAAATGGGGTTCACATTGAAAGGTTCACAAATTCGTCTTCCTTTACGTACGAACAGTATAATTTATTTTACAGCATATAAAAATAATTTAATAGCAGGTGGTGCTAGAGGCTGCAGGATTGGACCCGGGAGATACTTCTCGCTGCACATTATACAGCCGAAAAGTGACTGCTACTATGGTGCGTTTCGTGTGGTTTGTGAGTTCCTTATGTACGTACCTGTGTGTTACTTATGTATAAATTTTCACTTTGAACATTATCAATTACCTCAACGAAGTCTTACATTATGAGTTCTATTAAGATAGAGCAAAAATCATTAGTCAATATTACAAGGATAGATGAGAAACACTTTTGGATTATATATATCTCTGCTGCAATAAATGTGAAACAATAATAATGTTAAATAAGCTTTTTGTGAATTTGTTTCAACATAGGAAAGACAAATGCAGCTGAACATAAATTGTTGGTTGGCCTTGTGGCAATATCCGGGTGTATCAAGTTATGTAACGTGTGACTCGAAGCTGTGTAGTGCCAGGCGCGTAACAGGCACCACGACGTGCCGCGCGCCGCACCGCATGCCGCACGCCCGACGCGTGGTGTACCATCCGCAAGCAGCAGCTCCACTTTTTGAAGTGAAAATGTTGTTTAGGCGCGTTGAGCACTTTATGGGCAAAAATCGTGAAATTCACGTCATCATCACGCGCCATGCATCGACACGTCACTTGTGATGGTGCATGTAACGAATTTTTCGTCACGTCACCAAACGCACTACGCGATGGAGCAGTAATGTTACTGTGTATCGGGTGATAAAAAATCATGGAGCTTGCGTCAATATTACTTTTCGGCTCGTTATGACTGGCTATGTAAATTAAATTTTTGACATGACCCTAACATTTTTTTCTAACTTCTAGCGCATCTCGCACATTGCTCCGTAGTAGATGTTCGTAGGACTAAACGTCGTTCGCCTCTGTTGGCCTTATATTTAATATATTTATTCGGTGCATTTAAGTAAAGTATAAAAGTTTCTACAATTTACAGGTTAAACTTTAATTTCAATGGCTGCTTTAAACATATACTGGTCATATTTTGCTTAAAAAATTAATTCTGCAATTTGGAGATGTGCTACATTATCCCAGCATCGCCTGCGCTGATCTGGTTTTGAAATTAACAGACACCTGTCTCGATAATATTGCTAAAATACTATCAAAATGTTTAACATATACAAGCTTCACATTTACAGCAATAGCCATATATCGTTTAATCGTCCTATTCAATATAAAACCACGAACTTGAAACTTGATAAAATCTTGTTATGTTCGGCTGTAGGCCTCTTTATGATCACCTGTTTGCTGTTGTTTTGTGAAGCGGTTTGTTGATAAAAATTATAGTATTGTTAGCACAGATTCACGTCGTAGAATTGCTCAGTATGTTATGCAATATTTGCTGAACGTAGGCGACGACAGATATGAAACTGTGTATTTGTACACTGGAGTATAGATGTGTATTTAATGTTTCATTAATTTTGAGTAGGTGATATTTAATATTTATAGAAGTACCTCGTGGTCTAGTAGTAAGCATGTTCACCCACAGTCACGAGGACTAGTGTACGAGTGCCAGGTCGGGCCAAATTGCTGTTTCAATTTCTAACAACAGTCCGAAGTCAGGAAATTGACGGTGTTTACACCGCCCGTCTCTTGGACCGCACGTTAATAAATAATATAATAAGAATAAGAGAATTATAAAATCCAGAGTACACTTGTGTCTGAGCAAACAGTTGTGCACTATATTGTGTCATGTGCAGATATCTCGTCTGTATAGAGATGGCCGCCGTAGCCGAGATTCAGCTGGGACGACATTAGATTGTGTAAAGTTTATCACGATGTTTGGCCGTTCTAAACTCCGAAATAACCGATTTGTTATCAAAAGACTTCTTATGCTATATTTAATACCGATTAATACGAGAAAAACTATTATAACAGCCACAGCATCGTGTCGCCGGGCCAGCTAGTATTATTATATATATTTTATAGCTCTGTCCTTATTTTTGTGACGCGAGAGGATAACATGCTGTTGCTATAAGGTGTTTTTGTCTAGCATATGATTTATTTCTTGTTGTCATAGTTTGAATTATGGACGGGCAAAGTCGAACGCTTGTTGCCATACGCAGCTACGTGCTGCCACGCGTGCTACATGTAGCATTTTTAATGGCACGAACTCATATTTTTTTTCCTGCGCTGAAAAAAGAAGTAAGAAAGTAGACAAACTCAGCCATAGTAGCCGGCGCGCCCGTTACCTCTCCTATTGCAGACTTTCCACCTCAAGAGAGTGAATGGGTGGGAGAAGAACAGTTTAGTGTTTATGATTAGTGCACACTGAGAATATCTGCCGTAATTTGGATAAGACCTTAAGCGCATTATTAACATAATTACGTTTAAATGGTATTGGATTCTGCTGTTTTCTTATATGTTAAACTTCTGTTAACTGCCACGTCAGCCGTGCATTAAACGCGTTTAATTTTCGGTTCCGTATTTCTGGTACCAGTGGAGGATACCTACGTAAATCATCAGATTCATCAGAGCCTGAGATTGGAATCCTTGTTAATGCGGCATTCTTCTATTATTGGGATAACTGAACAGATAACTAAAGCCTGTTTTCGCATGAATCCTTCCAGTCCATATTCCTTGTATTATTTGAATTCATACAAGTGAGATCAACTGGAAGGATGAATGCTACCTTTACATACTGTAAGTAAATAGTTTTCAAGAAAAAAAAAAAGAATTCAAAGAAATAACAAAAAAAAGAATCACCTCCAAGTATTTACTTCGTGAAGAAAAATTCTAGCAAATAGGTAAATTTATTGCAGTCTTTTTGGAAAGCCTAGCTCAGGTTAGAGGTTTCGTTTCTACTTTAGAGTTCCAGATGATTAATCTCAATATAAGCTGGTGTTAAACAAAAAGTTCCGGTAAATTTCCAGTTGCCAGTTGGATCCTTCCTATTCAAGCAGGAGGGTCAATGCGTTGTCATGTGGTTAAATTTCACATAAACTACAGTTTGCTAAATTGACTGTACGCCAAGTAGATCTGGTTTGTTCATTCTTAGTTGTAAGTTCTATACGTATCTATAAAACAGTTCCCTCTAACAAGCAGTCTACTTTTTAAATTAATGTGACTCAACACATCCATTTGAATTTGGATATAACAAAGAAATCTTCATTCACGTAGCAAAGCTTACGTAAATGACACGATTAAGGTTTTTAAGAATTTCATAATTCATATGAAGCATAAACACAGACTTGTGTCGATATATGTATAAAATGAAACAGGCCATTAAAAATTTGCAAGTCAAAAGGATTATATAAAAAAAGTGTTTATAAGTATTTTTGTTTTTGTATAACTATCATCGTGTGCACTATACAAAGTAACGGTTCGACATCGAGAATGTTCCATGTAAAAGATTGTATCGAAAGAATAACCGCTGACAGTACTTTGAATGTCGAATATATTTCGTGTTCGAGCGTCGATTAGACTTCAACGCATCAGTCATTGTACAGTTTGACCCGCGCGTTATGTACAATTCCGAGAAAAATAAACACTGACACGTTTTAAAGAGGTTCTCCATTTTAAAAAGTGTGCTGTCACTATACTAGTTATTAACAAAAATATTTGAAAACTTTATAATTATAATTAGTAAATTATTTTATTTGACCTTGTATATACAGTTTTATACATTTTGACACCTCGGTTTGTTGCTAGACGTGACTATCCATTGTTTTATGTAGTGTTGGTACGAAGTGAAAATAAGCACGTTTTATTAGTATCATCGTTAGTGACATCCGTCCTGCGTCCTCAGCAGGCCGCAGTCCACTAGCAGTTCGCGCCGCTACCCTGCTTCGCACGTATAACTGTTCAAGGTACAACTACACGGGTAGCCGTGTATGACAACGACACAATACGTATCACAGACATTTGTATAGACATAAAGCCATATCATTTACGTAGTGTCTAGAAAACCTTCCTTTAGATCCTCAGAGGTAAAAGTAAAATATGATCGTCATGAAACCACGATCATTCGAAATCATTTACATGTCGTTTGTTAACAAAAGTCTGTATGCGCTGTGCATTTTTCGTGGAGGTCGGGGGATGGTTAGTTACTTTACTTACTTAATTTTAGGGTAACAAGAAAATTATATTATAATAAAGTTATATTTTGAATATATAATCTTCTGTATAATTTTAGTTCATTTTTTATATTTCGTGATTCTGCAATTACAACGGTGATCTTAAAAGTGCAATCGAACAAAAAAAAATTTTTTTAAATGACGTGACCAACTATCGGAATCAAACTTTTTCGAATCAAAATGAAATTTAACAATTGGTAAACAGTTATATCTCATCCTTCACCTTTAAGGACCTATGACTTTCTTCATCAGTCAGTCTGTGATGTGAGATGATAACTATTAGGTGCAAACGTCCAAATAATATTTAGATCTTTTTTATCCAGAAGGCACGTAGGTGCATTATAAGAGATGATTGTTTGCTAAGAGTTAGACATTTCTTTTATTTTTCTAACTTTGACTGTGTTTGCGAAATTAGAATGATCGTACGTAGAAGATTGTACATTTACATTGATACATAATACCTTACTTGAGCCTTTTTTTTTTTTTTTGGTGACTAAGGGGAATGCATTTACGCATGATACCTGGGAGCCCGGGAAGACCCCCAGACCCATGTTGGACTCGGCCATTGGGTAGCAATACCAACTAAACCCCTACGGGAGCCTTCAGCCGCTATTAGTGGAGGGTCCCGGATCTGCAGGCAACAGGACCCGACAGCGACAGGCTGATCTCGGGGAAAAGGCCAGCCTTCACCTCCTCGGGGACTGTCCGGCTACGCTATGAGAGTCCCCACGACGCCGTGTCTTCGGAAGTGGACCGGATTCCCATCCCGGCCCGACACGGAACATAGGGGCACTACTGAAGGCGCTGCAGATAGCGCCTCTTTCGTACCCCCATTCGTTGTCGGCGGGAGGAGGCCGCGTCGGCAGCCTCCTCTCTCACCCGCTCGTCGACTTCCTTCTGGGACTCGTCGCTGCCGAGCATCGTGACGATGATGCTCGACTTTGACAAGTCCCCTCCGACCTTACTTGAGCCTTACCGAATCTAGGTCGGACCAAAATGTTATTGGGGCTTTTTAATTTTTAAGAACAGTTCGGAGTCAGGTAGTTGGCGGTGTTATACCCCGTGCCTCGGAGAGCACCTGTCCTTCGGTCCTGCGCCTGTTTTCTCTCCGCTCGTGTCGAACTGTCGTCCCATCGGATTTTTTTTATAGCATAGGGAGACAAACGAGCAATCTGAGCCTTTTGATGACCACCGACGCCCATATTCGCACGATTGTTACGCAGATGCGTTGACTCCCAATCCCCTCCACCAACGGGCCACCGGCTACTCACAAAGCGCACGAAACGCGACAGCGACTTTGTCAATGAGCATATCAATATCAATTGAGCAAGGGGCATCTCCCCGGTCCCGGCCCAATTCCATTGTATAGGATGATGTGGTGTCATGCACTATACACGGCACCACCTCTTCCATAAGGATACGGAATAGGAGAGTGAGGGAACAGGGTACACGTAGTAGGAACATTTGTGCCTGCACACACACTTGTGCACTATAACATGTTCTGCGCAGTTGGCTCGTCTCTGTAGAGATGGTGGTAGTGGTGGTGGTGAAAGTTCGACTAGGACGACATTATTATTATTAGTATGGCAAAATGAGTCCTTCTCTTCAAGCTCAAGTGAGGTATGAATCCTGTGGGCGTCTACTACGCTACTACTACTAGTAATTACTAAGTAGACAATACATCTTATTAGCACAAGTAGCTCCAACGATCCAACGAATATATTCATTTTATTTGAATAAAAGATAAAAAATAATTAAAAAATATAAACATAAAATATATTTGTGAAACATTTTATTAAATATATCTTAAGAATAATTGTCATGTAGACCTAAATAAACCGTCATTCATCACCTTAACTTAGGGGTCGACATATAACTTTTTCATCGCAAGGTTTTATATTCAAATCGATCTCAAACAACTCTAGGTTGATGTCCTTGGAGATCATTGGGCGTAAATTCCAGTTCTATTTTATCTAAACTACAATATTACCAACATGTCAGGCAATAGAAAAATATTCTACAGGCGATATATACGAGGCAAATGTATGTCAAGTATCCGGGTCATATATTGCACGTAACAACTGCATATTGGTAAGAAACTAGCAACCGATAGTTTAAATGTTAAATCTTCGGAAACGTTGTGCAACAAATAGCATCGCGTGAAAGCGTAATGAATAAAACACTGAAATAGCGTTGAGCCCACTCATGGGCCAGTGGAGGCTCTGACAGACGAATTTTACATTAACTTTATAAATATAGGTGTATAAATACCATAGACCACTACGTCGGATAAACTGAACCTACAGCCAACCTTCTAATCGCGACCAAATGGGAATCGAACTTCATTTTCAAATATTCATTATTCTCACTGTTTTGCATAGTTCTCCAGATCATTTTCAAGGCTGTAGACTTCATGTAACTTCATTAAATCAGTTACATGAAGCATTTTTGTACATTTACACGACGTTGACAAATGTTCTCTTGCATTTTTCTTTTTTGTCATTTGAAAATATATTATTAGTAAAAAATACCTTTAGTTTAATACGGTGTATAAGTGTACTTATCGCCAGCATAAGAAACTTAAAATTTTAGACTCCTTAATTTTTTTTTTGTATTTTAATTTTTCTTTATGATTTTTATTAAAAAAAATCATCTGTCTGCCTACTACGCGACATTTCTTAGAAGACACCCAAAAACTCCATCGTTCGAACTATTGTGGGGGTTTTTTTTGTCTACCGAGAAATTAATCTTTATATAGGTATGATCATGAGTTCAGTGTACAACCAGGGGGAAACTTTTTTTATCAGGTAACTTTATCTAAAAATAAAAAACTTTACTATTATTATAGACTGATAGCTCTTGCGGTTTTGCACCCGTCTTCGCTCTTAAATCGCATTGATCGGGTTGAATTTCGAAAAATCCTGTCTGACTTACCACCAAAATCCATCGCCCTGCAAAATTTTAAACTCTTTAAAAAACTTGTGGTTTCTAAGATCTCGTTATGAGATACATGTATATATATATATATATATATATATATACATGTATATATATATATATATATATATATATATATATATATTACTGTCAGTATCTACTCTATCAGTTGGATTATTAAAATCATTATGTGATACAGACTATTGGATGACGGAGAAAACAAATATCTCAACGTGGCAACAGCTCAACTGTTCCGTAGAGCCTTCGATGCTCATGCATGCCTATAAATTGTTTTTATGTAGCAGATCTTTGAGTATGATTCTCTATGCGTACAACTACTGTATGTGATTAATTACTACTTATTCTTAAAAGAAATCGCGTAGGTATTTCCCTATTTGGTACCTTGTAGATATAGCTCGAGGTACCTCTAAAGGTCAACATGTCGGATGTACTCATGAATCGGAAGAAAATACAATTACAGAGCAATTATAGAACATTCATTTTTAATACAACATTTTATATTGTACGCTCAATAACGAGTACCTAATTCAGAATAAGACTTTTTATTCTTCATTATTCGTTGCTGTCTTCAATGCAGAACAACTTTGTAAAGTGAGTACACGGTGAAAGTTTCTTTACAGTACGTGTTAATTGTTACTTAATATCACAACATAAGTAGGTACTAATTGCATAACAGAAAAGTTCAAATAGCTCCTAATCAATATACATGCTAGTTGGGTAGCCGATTTTCAGACCTACTATGCATATAAAATTTGTTAAAAATTGATTTCGGACACATTGATTCAAAAGAATCTATAAGAAGGATATTGTGAATTATCTAAGCACTAACATATACAATAAGCTACGTAATATAGGAGTAGGTACATGTGGCATAACGCTGATGCGTCGTACGTTAGTCGCGAGTCGCGGCCGGCGACGTCTAAGCTTAGGTATGAGCGACGCGTCTCGTCGGGCGAGTCGACACGGCAAGTAGGCGCGCAAGAGTCAAGGATCCTTCAAGATATTTCCTTTCACTTGCGACAATGAATGCATACCTATGTATATGCATCGTATAGTTGTATCAGATATTTGTATACCTCTAAGTAATTTTATATTTAAAAAGGTCAACCGCTATGCGGTTTATATCTTAGCTGTATTGAGTATAAAACTTTATAGAGTCTAATTCAAATCCTATCTACTACTAGTTACTATCGTCTCCTCCGTAAGATATTTCTCAAAAGTGAACCTCCTCCTAACTTCAAAAGAATATGGAGTGTTCAAAAATACTGAAGGTTGGGTTAGGTCGGTAGGTAATACCTATATGGCTTTAATAGTTTTTTCTCCGAATTCTTAACAAACAAGGAAAATCTGCGCTGTACGGGCCAAGATTATGACCTTGCTATTTGATAGTGATTGTAAAGAGGAGATCCTTGCTATACTAAATAGTATTTTTAGCCTTTTCAAATTATTAATTAACTAAAATTAATTAACTTTGATGACCGACGAATATGTCTATTTTATTGAAAATATTAATTACGCTCATTAAAATAATTCGAATAACCACAACGTTAAGTACGCTTCTAATGAACATTTGGTTAATGTTACTTAAGCAACTGGTAAAATGACAATTTGGCAGTTAACGCTATTAAGTAATTAGAAAAGTCTCAAATTGTAACTTGAAACAATTGTACTGGTAAATAAGTTATACTTAATATAGATTTATTCCTGTGCATTAAAATACAAGTTTTTTTAGATCATATTATGTGGTAAGAATAAAAGCATAACATGTATTTCACTCTACATAAAATAATTTGACAGACGTGGTAGGTGATCGTGTCGAGTCGACATTTAAAAGCCTTTACACACTGATGCCTCTCTTTAGAACAAAATGTTTTCGTATATTGTGTAACATAATGGTATTTTTAAACTTGCACGAGTGAACAACTCTACAACTCTACAACTGAGCATTTTAAAGTGGTGACTTTCTCTGCTTTCACTATCGCAAGTCTTATTGCGCTTTACTATATCAGTTTACTCAGTTTATTATAGTTTATCTTATGAGCTCTCTATTTATTTTGATTTCGCTTGCAATGCTATTTATTTTTATCATCCTTAATTTACTTCAATTTACACATTGCATTGCAAAATCCAAGGGAAAGTGGAACCCTGCAACATCTCGCTGTATGAGATATAGCAGATGACGATATTGTTCAAGGCGATGATGTGCAACCCACCTCCTACAGTGTGATGTGTCAGGACGGGGCGGGCAGCCTCGTGCTGGAGCGTCTATTGTTTTGTAAAAAGATTGCATATAATGGTTTCACGTGTCACTATTTTTTTGAAACGTTTATATTGTATTCATCACACATGTTAGCATATTTTGTGTTTCGCGAACATAATTTTGGAATTGAACCGTATAAATTCACCATGAGTGAATCACTTTACTTTCATCCTGTTAGACATTTAAATTTAATACCTAGTAATTAGCTGGCTTGAATTTTCATACAAAAATCTTCCATGAAAATAAATAATTTCACAGATATTGGAATAACCCATAAACATCTGCAACATAATTGCGTTTTTATATATTTTAAGAAAACTTTACACCACGAAATAAATATGGGCAACTTAACTTAATTATAACTTGCTAAGCATTTAGAAATGAATGGTTCAAACTGAGAGACTATAGGAAAGTGCATGTCGACGTGACTAAAATTTGAGTCACTGGAGATTTTACGAAAAGTAATATTTTAGAAACGATTTGAAAGTTTTCGAATGACTTTTACTAATATCGATTTGGTCGATTCTTCAAATTTTTCATAAGAAATTGAAAATAAAACTAAACATTAAACACAAACACAAAAAAATGAAGTATGTAGTGGGGGTAATGTTTTATAATGTTTCAGAAACTTAGGTAGATATTGCTACACATTGTGCGTTTTGCTACACGAAATTTGCCATTTTTATGTACGTATTAAATAAACTTTATGAACAAGTAAAAGAGTAATAAAATATATGTAGACCGTAAGAGTATTCATTTTTTTATTATGAGTATAATTTTGATTGAGATATATTATTATAATTACAGAGTTTTACTTTTAACTTCGACTAGTCTCTAGAAGATACCAGCAGTCTTAAGCGTCGCACAATGTCATCACAAAATTTTATATGTATAGACTGACTATCATTATTTTTAACATAAGATTATTGAATAGATATATGTATTGAATAGATATGTTTATATCTATAGAGATTTTTATAAGTTGATTTGTGATTTAGTTTTATCTTTTTATTTATATGTACTGTCTTTTTTTACAACGAGTTAAATATTTAAGAAATCCCATTACTAAATTTTAATGTAATACTTCCTCCACCTTATTCCCCAATTAAATCAAATAAAGTTAAGAAGTCTCTTGTTACTGTAAAAGATTTTCCTTACATTTTTTGCTTGTGTGTGTATACATATGCTATACTATTACCACTACCATAAATATATACCAATAATTTACAAAAATACAAGATACACGATCCATACTGAACTGTTATTCTAAAGTATGCATACTGAGCTGTTATTCTAACGACTGTATATAAGCAATTTTTTTACGTTTTTTTTGCAAAGCATGATTTTTATTCGTTTTTACAAAGTAGGTTCTATTTCAAGTAAGCGCACAATTTGAACATATTTATTTCGAAAATTTAATTTATTTTGATTTCGCTTGCAATATTATATACAATACATAAATTATGCACTTTCTAAGCTTAAGCTTAGATCACATATATTATAGATTCATAATTTGACAATTGCACATCTTTTATACGTTTTGAGACGCCGATGGTGTATCTATATATATTTATAAATCAATAGTCTGTACATTAAATATTTTCCAAAACATAATAGTAATAATTGATAAGGAAAGAGTAATAGAGAAAAAACTTGTAGAAAAAAATATACTGTTTGCATGTTTGTCTATTTGTACACGCTAACCTCCGGAGCTAATGGACAGATTAGAATTGAACTTTATTTGTTGTATAGCAACAATTTGTTATTCGCAAACGTGTAATTTATTTAACATCTGGACCTAGTTCAGGGAATGAAATGTTCCACTTTTTACTTAAAAATCGAAGAATTATACGAACGATGTCGCGGGCACCAGCTCGTCTCCTTACCCTCATAAAGCACTAATGCGGCATAAATTTAGCCTCATCTTAATGGGGCAGGCAGATAAGGACGGAGAGCCACATATCATAATTCTTGTATATTAAACACAAAGTTATCAATTTACATTTATGAAAAAACATAGTATGCAATATCGCTGATGATCATTGAGAAGATGAAATGTAAATGTATGCCTCAAAGACAACACAGCACTGGCACTAATGTTTTCATCGCTGACAAGTAAAAATACGTATTTCACTTGTACAATGTACACATGAGCTGTAGTCGGAGAAACATACCCTACTAACATTATAAACTCGAATTTTTCTACACACAAACTTCATAGTATGTTTGTCAATTTGTCACTTAAACGGGCGAAATTTGGTACTGAGAACTGGCGTGAAAATGGGTGGTTGTTTCTTTAAAACAGACAATTTAACATGATATAAGCAAACACGGAAAGGTATTGAGAATACGAAGGTGAGTGTTAGTTACAGCTGATGTAAAAATTGTGGGAATACAACTTCCTCGTCCACTCGTATCACGTAGATAAGAATTGTTATTCAAGATTAATTCTTGTTCGCATATTTTTGTAAATTTTACGTGATTGCTATCAATTTACAAGTACAACTGACTCTTAGTGAATATCAAACATTCTGTAACTACATACTAGTAATCGTCTTCTAATATTTACTGCACTTACATCGTGAGTCATCTTAATAAGGACGGGCGAAGCATGGGCTTAGGTTTACGTATGATTTATTGTGAAAAATAATTTCAAAATATTTTAAATCGCACATTTTGTCACTTAAAATTATTAACGCTAAACCTTGCCTGCTTGGGATGCAGCTGTCTGTAGAAATAAGAAAAAAACACTCAAGTTCCACACCAACCTCCTGTTGGTGCGACATAATAACGAGTATGAAAACAGACAAAAGTTGACAAAACTACATTTGCGAGTCTATACACCCATTTCATAAGTATCCTTCAAGTCTGTTATCTCTGAAGAGGTAGACAGAGGTGTGTTAGGTACATTCACAACTCGTAAGTCAAGTAGATATACTGGCACACCCACGATTAGCCAAGGTACTGAGGCCCATGATGACATAGGTGACAAGCCTATGGCCACTTCGGAAACATTACAATCCCGGACAACGCAATGCGTGCTCAGAATAATCTGAGAAACATTTAATAATAGTTGCCCGACCAAGGGATCGAACCCAGGACCCCACGCGGCTAACGGTCTTAACAGGCGACATCCGCACCGTTACACCACAGAGGTGATAACCCATTTCATATGAAGCAAACTACCTATATATAAGTTTGTATAAATGTAAGTTTGTAATGATTTAGCAGCCGTGAGGCAGACGGACGGCCTGACAGCTAGTAACAGCGCCTGTTGGCACCCTCGGGTTACTGCACACTAAAAATGGTCTATGCACGTAGAACGTGACGGGAAAACAGTGACGGTCATATTGATTAGAACCAGAAACTTCAGCCTCGTTTATGACGCCTCCTGCTGCGATGATGTTTATACGCGAGATAATGAGAGTACAATGTACTCTAACGTAGTACTCTCTCTCTCTCTCTTCTCTCTCTCTTCTACGACTTCCCAGTCTACAAATAATGTATTGACTTGTTCTTTATATTGACATTGCCATATCCGATCTTCTGAAGCTCGGATCAAATATGAATTGGAAATTTTAATTTGTGCAGTGTGGAAGACGTCAAGAGCGCAGAGAAAGCGGTTAGAGAAAGATGTGACATGTTGTTAGTTGTTATTTGTATGTGGTCGTAATAGAACATCGAAAGATATTTATAATAACTATTAACGTCTATCGATGTTCTGTTACGGCAAACGATGAGATTATTCTAATTATCGCCACCTCCAAAAATTTTACGATGACAACATATTTTTTTAAAACTTTAAATTACTTAAAAATTGTACAATTATATGGTAATTGCCTAAATCCATGACTCATTAAGACAGCGCTAAATACTTTGTTTCGTTTATTTCAGATTGCAAATTTGGCTAACCTTTTGTTTAATTACTTCAATGTCGCTTGTCACGAATTTTTAAAAGAATGACAGTTAGATACAACTGTCTGGTCTTCTTTAGTAAATATTATAAAAAAATTAAAGGAAACTTGAGTTTTTTTTTGAATTTTTTTTCTTATATATTATTATAACCTGAGTTTTTAAACAAGCTTAAAATCTCGTTATTATTGTAATTTGTTTATGTCAAATGTTACTTGTAACATTTTTAATCGAATTACGATTACACATCTATTTCATGTTGAAATGCCCAGTAATTTGTGTTCATGTTATTTTACGATAGGTCATACGTTACGTTCATCAATTTAATAATGATTTGTTGCGAAATATTATTGTTGTATTTACGTCTAAACTGTCCTTGCATAACTAGCTTTCAAACGTACACAGCTACTGCAGTAGCTGTATATCTGTAATAACGAAAAGTGTTTTGATGGACTCGATGTGAAAGACAGGAAATTGTCTGCTACGTCAACGCAGGAAGTAATTGTCATTTTGCGGAGACAATAAATAAAGTTTTCTGTTCCCACATCGCACCAAGGGTCATGTTGAAAAATATCGATAGGATAGAGACGTTATAATATTTTTAAGAACATAATATGTATGACTTAAAAATAAAATTTTGATAATGATCCGCAAAAAATAAATTGAATTTGATACACTTATCATGAGATATATGAGAATATCGATGGGTAGTTATGTTGTCAATTGGCTACCCAGTCTATTCTCAAAGTTTAAAGTGGCTACTTGCTTTAATTTAAAAGTTAATACGGTTGTATAAACTTACACAAGTAACGTATACTTATTTATATAACGTATAAAAACAACAAAGAGATCTCTGTCATGTAGGTATTCTTATAAATGGTCTTGTGTTTGTTCATAAAATGGCGGCGCATTACTCACAGTTAGTCAGAACGGCATTTGTCCTGTTAAAGATTACATACACAGAATAATAATGAGCATTTAAGCTCCACATATCAGTGCGTAATGCTTGTATATCTTTCGTCAGTAAATGTCTACAATTCGTGGCTACACTTGTCGTTAATAAAATACAGACTTTCGGTTATCATAAATACATTCTGGTAATTATTTACTCAGATTTCATACCAGCGTACAGCGGTTAGAATGCCATTTAAAGAACTATGGCATAATATAGCTGATGCAGGCATTTGCAACGAAATGTAACGTAACAATCGACTCTATTTACGATTACTCATTTCACGCTCATAATGATTAGTCTCAGGCGGTTAGGAATGTAGTGTGAAGTTTGCGTTATTTGTAATTATATTGCAATTCCATGCTTTTGTAATTTCACGATGTTAGAAAGGTGCAATAACTAAAATATTAATTAAAACAATGCATTAATTTTTATACTTTTTTATTAAAATTTTTATCAAACAGACTTACAGTACAAAAATCACATAAAGTATTAAACAGACCTATTAAATATTCATGTGAGTCTATATTACAGTTAGGTAGGTACTTAGACTACGGACGGGATTATAACCCAGTACATTTTTATTAATTACAGGGACAAATATTCAAAGGTTTATTTATTTAACAATGGTGGTCAATTATTTATATCTACTAGAATATAAAGCCCTTGCAATTGGATGTTGTAATTCAATTATACACTAATTTGCACCAGACACGGCGCGAGATCCTATTTAATAATGGCCATCACCCGTCGGGTCATTGAGCCAAGGGTAATTAGCTGGGCATCTTAAACATGTCTGTAGGTTGATGGTTTCTCCGGGAGTCTCCTTAGATGTAAGTTTGCAACTATGTGGTACCCAACATGCAGGAATGCCTTCAACGGCACACTTTTCCCTCCAAGGCTCGAAGTTCTTAGCCTCGCTAATAGTGCGTGGGTTTTGAATCCATTGGATCACTTGAGTCATAGTAACGAAGTACACATCATTGTGAGTAGAGAGAATTTCGTCGACCCAATACAAGAATGCTTCCAAAAATTCAGGATTATTCTTTAACCACGCAGCGTGGAAGTACAGACCCAGGGGGGCGCGGTTTTGATCGTAGTGACGGTCGAAGTTGTGGTTAAGGAAGTTGTAGAACTGATCGCCGGTGAGAATGTTAGAGCAAGAGTCAACCATGGCGCAACCTGGCAGGTACTCGTCGTTGTTGGGGTCCTCACGACGGTCGAGCTCGTTCATGACCATTTCCCAGACGGCGTGGCTCCTGGTTGGACAGCTCTGTAAGTTGCCGTGGCAGCGGTGAGGCATGCGGAAGTACATAGTGTAGGGCCATAGGGGTGGGTTAGAAAGGGGAGCGGTGATGGTGCTGTCGTATAGGAAAGCCTGTTCTTCCATCATCGTGAATTGGTTGTTTCCGCCCACTCGGAGGTAAGGAGCACGGACACCCACAACGCTGTTGTCGGTCAGGTTAGCGAACTTTTCGATGATGACTCTCATGCCAGCCATTTCCTTGCCCCAGTCGTCGACAGTGGCGTTGCTCCAGAAGCGTTCATCGTCATTGTGCCTAAGAACAAATTTTATGTTGGTTAAGACTAATTATCAGATTTTTTGTTTCGTGCTGTTTGAGAGGATTAAAGAGAAGGCGGTATAAGGCAACCCCTGTGCTAAAAGATTCTGACTGTTTGTTTGCTTAATACTGTAGACATTTGACTAAGAAAGAATTTTTAGGGGTGTAATTTTAAACATTTTTAAGTTGATTTGTTTCTTCTATATGGTACACAATAATATTTTTTTCTGATAAATTACGATTTATGATACAGTGACATTTATGTTAGATATTTAATTTTGTTACAACTTACGTAATAGAGTGAACTGCGATTTCGTGTCCCTTTCTGTGCGTTTCTTGCACGGCTGAATAATTTGTGTACTTGTGCGAGATAAAGAATGTGGCCTTGATGTCACAACCGTTTGGATTTTTACGTTTACCATTAAAAATTTCTTTGTATAATTCAATGTTGTTGTTGTTAATGGCGTCGTCGAATGTGATCGTGATCATCTGAGGCACGTCCTTGATCGGCAAGTCTCCGGGGATGACGGTGCCGTCCTCCGAGCAGAAGCAGTCGGGCAACACGCACTGGGACGTGTCACACGGCGGAGCTCTGTTGGGGTCGTTGTCGATATCTACAACAGAACAAATTTCACTACATTTACAATCAGAAACGTGATTTTGTATCTAAAATATATGATAAACGCAAAAAGGATGCATGTTTTTTTACTCAAACATGCAAGAATAACCCAACGGGTTTGAATGAATTTTTACGGAGATTACAATCTGGCATAGCAAAGACAGGAATAGTTTCCATGGTACAAATTTTACGCAAGCGCAGACGCGGGCAAAAGCTAGTTTTTATAACGTGTTAACTAATTCACAAGTACGCGTCGAGTTCAATGTTCAATAGATACGCGGGAACGGGTATGGGTACTTTCGCTCGATCAAATCTGACAAGCTATTGCTAGCCGACACCCATTTTGATTTCACCTTTCCGTGATAAATTAAACAAATTCACATAACTAACTGGCAAAACTCGTTAATTGTGCAATATACAGAGTATAATATATAATATATGCAACTGTAACACAAAGTATTTACGAACAGCAAGAATGCTTATTTTAAACGAACACATTTACATAATAATATTTTAAATGCCTTTTGAATGAAATTGCCTTTGAATTTGTTTATGTAAAAACGAAGTCAGGGACACCAAATGTGAGCGGATGTAGTTTTAATTAATGTAAAATTATTGTCACGTAAGCAATAAAGGCCAAGCGTTAGATCATATCGAAGCTTCGGTACAGTTTTAAACAGTGAGGAAAATCATAAATGAACGGATCCAGTTGCTTCGTATAGCATCTATGCTGGCGCTTGTTCAATATGTGTGAGAGCTAGATAAGATTTAAGTGATGAATGACACAACAATGTCTCATTCTCATGTGAACTAAGTCACAGGCAATTTTAGTTATTTCTTATTGCAATCTAGACTGTAGAGGGAAAAAGAAACGGGCCCAGAACTATTCAATCGTCCACGTCTATTGTATTCCGTTCAGGTTTATAATGCGAACTCTAAAGTTAATTTGTTTGCAGAACGAATAGAATCAAGCTATTCAATGAATACTGAGTTGTTCTACGATGCGGCGTAGCATTTTAATTAATACGAAAGTCAACCCTATAGAAAATATTGTAAGGATAAATTACATGGCAATAATAATAAAATACATGGCAATAATCAATAATATTTTTAACTCATTATGTGTTTAGGAAAAGTGGATACCGCGTTTAAAAAAAAGAAGTATTCGTCGACTGTTCACAAGGTGGGAAGACGATCTCCATGCAGTAGCTGGTCCGGGATGGATGCGAGTAGCAGGAGATCGGGCGTCTTGGCGTTCATTGAAAGAAGCCTATGTCCGATAATGATGATGATGTGTTTACATAAAATTTAAGTTGTTATCAAATTTGATGAAAGCAAGCTGCAACACCAAAGAGATGTTGTTTTATGTATGTCGATCATCGTCAGCTGTCGCGCACCGTGAGCTTGTTTCAAATAATACGTACCACAGGAGTTCTCGTCGGAACCATCAGCACAATCCTTTTCGCCGTTACAGAACAATCCTCGCTCGATGCAAGTGGCGTCTCCGCAAGCGAGTAGTCCATCTTGGCAAAGCGGCTCCTCTGTGTAGAGTAGAGGCTTAACCTTGCGTTCTTTGTTCTTCAGCTTGCAATTCTTAACTGCCTCTCTCCAATCACATGTTTGTTTTTCGATATCGAAATATAAACCGGCAGGACAACGGATAGCTTGAATACCCTGTCGCAACAAAAATTTAAACTGAGTCTTATTTACCTTTTTCAATTAAAAGTACTACATTTTGATTAGCGGATAATTTATTAGTTTGGTACACGCTTGTCGTTTGCCCAAATTCACTTTGGGTGACAAGACAAGAGTGTACTTGTCACTGAGACACTCTCAGACTGTTCGGACTGTTTCACTGAGCCCTTTGTGGGATTAGAGCTGGCTATTGATATAAATTTATTTCCGTCATCTGCTACTCGTGTTATAACTTCTCACGAACTCGAGCATATCGTGACTTTAGATCACTTTTTAACCACCTACATAGGCAATATTAATTAGCTATGAACGATTCCAATCCATAAATATTATAAAGAGATGCATGTAAATGTTTAGTTTGAATAGTAATACTATACAAGAACATTACCATCATATCTAGTAACTCTTAAACTTTAATTAATTTTGATAATTAAATTTCAATAATTGTTAGTAATCACATTAGGACCATATATATATATATTACAATTAAAATTATATTTTAAACATAAAAATATTTTGTAGACTGTAAAAACTCTTATGTAGTAAGTTTTACGTTGTCTAATAATAATTTTCACAAGAACTAAGATCGTCGTAAAAATATTACTTATACCCTTCACGAAGGTTGTGAACAAGGTCGGTAAAGTGCACATGTCTTTAATATAAGTTAGGCTGCGAATATGCCTTGAATTTTTTCCAGGTCTGACTACGACGGAATGGAATGTTGTCTGCGCTGAATATAATTACAAAGGAATGAAATTCCTGTACGATGAGTGACATTGATACGGCATTGACCAATCTACGGTAAATGTAAAAGTAGTAGGAACATATAAGTACCGAGGCGGTGCACTGGATGACGTCGCGACAGTTGTCGCCCTCGCCGGCCACCAGGCGGAACCACTCGCCGGCGTCCTTGTCCTTGCACAGCTCCTGCTCCAAGCTGTCGTCTTTCTTAGCCGACTCTTCCGCCTGTCGTCGCCATCGGTGTCCCTCGACAGCTAAGGAGCGAAAGTACTTTTAGTTACATTTACAGTTACATGCACAAATAAATAATATATAATACTCAGGTATTGTTGGCTACTTATAAGCTATTCGATATTAACATCATGGCAGCATGGCTTGGGTACCTTATTGTGTAAGTACTTAAGCATATCTACCTAGTCTAGTTGAACTCTTTATAAAATTTATTTATGTACGAGTCTACAACTAATTGACGTAGGTACTAACATGTTAACCTTACGCGGTCGCCTGGCTCAGTGGTATTCACAAGTTAGGCATCAAATGTCAACTGCACGTAATTGATGTCGTGCTATTAGTGAGCATCACTTAGTTCTAAGATATTTCATACATTATAAGAATATATTCTTACATTTAGGTACAAGGAGTAGATGGAGTGTAATCTTATTTCATTGATTGTGCTCGCCCGCGGCACGGTACCGCGAGGATGCTCTACCGGTTTTTTTTTATTGTCAGAGGTAAAATGTCACTTGATACAAATGTTAGAGGTGAAGTGAGCGCACCTGACATTTACCCGCCGCCGAAATGTCAGCGCTTGAGCAAGCGGCAAGGACGACTCTTTCTAAGTTCTTCTATCGAACCTAAATAACGTAATACGTTATAACATGCTATTCGTGCGAGTTCATGTCGAAATTATTTAATTTCGAAAAGGTCGTGACCTTATACCACGATAGTTGATCTCCTTGACCCCCAAATATGATTCGGGAAATTATTACTCAAAATTTTTGAATATTAATAACAATATGAACCAGACATAGCGTTCGAATAGTAGGCGTATTAGCATAAACTTGAATATTGCCAAATTTATATTTGTGAGATGTAATCAAGTTACAAAATGGAAAGTGATCTTTGGTAGTTTTGTCATACTCTTTCAATTTGGGCTTTTAGTTGATGCGCGCTAACAGGCGATCATATTTGTAAGCTGTGCGCGTATGTAATACGAGGAAACTGATAATTCGCAATATTATCTAATAGAGAAGTACTGCAAGAGGCGTAAGGCGTGCGAGCAACTCTCCCCCCTCAGCGTGCGAATATGCTCACGTTATATCATTGTTCTCTTATCTCGATACAGCTATTACTCGTGTGTTACCAAACATCACTTTTGCAATATATTTAACACACTTTAATATGCATATACTAAACGATACGATGGCGACATTTTGCCCACAAAACATGTGTTTCAGGAAATATGTTTAGAAAACGAAATGCTAACAAATCTATTTATGTTAGGTTAACGAGTTTATTTTACTGATCACTTGATTTAACCTTGTGTTAAACGATAAACAGGAAATATTTCAAATTCAGCATTTCAGCGAGCTGTTGCATTATAACAATTTAGATTTTGATGCTCGCTGTGTTATTAAATCGCTTTTAAATGTAGTAAAGATATGATCTAATTTTAGTTGCTATTTCATCTGTAGCTGTTATATTGTTACATTAGACAGCTGTTAAAATATACACACCGTTGAAAGCTCAATTGTTAAGTCCGCCTTAAAGCTCAAAGATATATAGACATGAGTTTATACTATTATTCTCACCTAACTATCTTTTAGGACTTCGTTTTTTCGTTATCGAATATCAAAAAAACGTTTGCTTGACACTGAATTTTTGTTGTTTTTTTTTTTTTTTTTGTAATCACATTTTCATAATGATGATGGTAGAGAAGTTGACAGCGCTAGAGTGAAAGCCAACTTGTATCTGCTAATGCTATAAAACTATTTGTTAATTCTAAAATATAAATGCATGATATCAAATGTGTCAACCCTGCATGATATAACAACAGCCCATCTATTCTTATGTTCAAATAAAAATGAAACTCTGACAAACACGTGCAAATGTAACTTAGAAACACTCAAGCAATGTCCAATAGTAACACCTAATACTGGCGATGAATCAAACGTGGCTCGATAAAAAACACGAGTCGCCGCTCGCTGCTCGGTCAACAAATAACTTGTCTTCTTTGACCCGGATCTACCACACGAGCACAGGAGATAACGCTATCAACTGAGATGTAATAAATAATGGAGGAATCACTTTCGGATTAATGAATAATACATTTATTATTTATCACTAATCAATTGGAACACGATTATGCGTCTTATCCATCATCGATATCAGCCTCATCCTTAATTGAGTACCTTGCAATAAACTCCTAAATTTTTGACACAAATTTCTTACAAAATCGAAATGCAATTATCGAAAATATCAGCTACTTCTGGAGTATTGTTAAGCACGGAAATGCTTACGTTATATCATAATTTATCTCTTCAAATCTAACATACTTGTAGGTGCACCATGTTTTTACAACCAGCTTGTAGAAGCTAGAGCTTTATTTTAAATATGTACATAATATATTAAATATATGTATACTTTAATATATTAATTAATGTTCCTTAGAGGAATAATTAAAATATATTTAGAGGTTTCTTTGTTACCGGTAACACAACTCAAGACCAAAGATCACTATGTAACTATAGATTGCACTTTGCTAAAATTACACAAACCAAACACAAGTGAAGAACCTTAAATTGCTATCATTTTAGAGGTGTGGCTATTAACCGTAATTTTAGAATAATTTAAAGAAATATCATATTTTGGCTGAACGACTCTATATTCTTCAAAACAATGTAGGCACGGGATTTAAGTATAAGATTAAAATATTGAGCATTCTCGTAGCGCGTTGATGTCTTTTGTGGCGCAGCAACTCGAGGATACAAACGGTTAAGTAAGTAAATAATTTTGGTTGTGTTTTTTTTATTAAGGGCCAATATTTGTATCAGTTTGAAGGTTTCATAAAGCTTAAATTATATCGTAGTATAAAAATTACAAGCTAAATTATAAGTAATATATTTATCTGGGGACATGGTAATTCTCCCGTCAAGTCGAGCAGATACACTTTTACATTATAAAACAGTAGCAGTAACTATTGAAAATGATAGGATCGCACCATATCTATTTATATGAATTTACTTTATAGTTATGGAACTAACCCCAAATTCAATATAGAAAATTTTATATTTATTTTATATTCGATTTGCTATTGAATGATGACGAGAAAATCATAGTTATATGGAATAATAGGGAGCAAAGCTTTGTTTTAGTTTCAAATAAACATTATCTTCAACAACTACAACAGATTAATTTGTGTAGCCAAACAATAAAAGAAAAAAATTTGACTAAAATCAACTGACACATAAACCAAAATATATCATTGCTAAGTAATTCCCTGGTTTGTTGAAGGTTAACATTTGCATACATTTTTTATTACATTCAGTCATAAATTTAGTTTGAACAATCTCTACGATATACAAACACGACACGTAGAGTCCCCCGTTGTATCTAAGTCGAAGCATACGAGTATTTGTAAATTAAGAAGTTTTTGACACGGCTGCATATTAACGTGGCCTTTGACATTCTGTAGTCTTCCATTGTTTTTTGTATTCTGTAGTTTTCCATTTTCTTCTTATTGAGGTCACACTCTCAAGTCGGTCCATTAGGATGAAATAACACGATCGCACGGGTACAGTGGCGAGAGTTCTCATGTGGCATATGACCAGGGTTTGAATCCCAATCAGAGTTGTATGCAGGATTGAAAATATTTGTTTACACGTTTGTCCTGTTTTGTACATTAAATAATAATAATTATTACTAATTTCAACTAATTCTAAGCAAAACTGCAGGGACTTTTATGCAATATACATATAATATATCACAGAAAATTTCAGATAGACTTTGGAAGAGGCCTAGGTTACTTAAGAATCAAGTCATATGTATACTTTCACATCCCAAAAATGTTGCTCGTGTGCCTACGTGTGAAGCAGAGAAAACTACAAACAATTTGACGCCAGGTAAAATATTGTTGTCAAGTTTGAGTAGACAGTTAGCAGGCAGTTGCGGACGTTGACCGGGTGCTCAGCTTGCATACAGACGCCTTGATAAATATTGATTGATCTGATGCCTTTCTTACACTAGTTTGTATGGATGTAACGCCACCAGTGCCTAATAACGGGAATATTAACTAAAACTAGCATCGTTATCATCGTTATCAACGATCTGTATCAATCCTCCATTGGACATCATTATGCTTTCATAACTGTCTTTAAATTATCTATTATGACTACTCAATTTCAACAAGTACACAATTAGTTGAAAGAAAACAAATCAAACATGACATTTCGTATTCATCGCCAATTCCAATAAAATTTATTTTCAAGGAATATTTATCCTTTAAAATAGTCACCGCATGTGAATGTAGTTTTTTTAAACTACCGCATTTCCAGCGCTCGTGACCGGTTGCGAATAAATCGAAACGTAGAAAAAGTAAAACATGTAACACCTTGAAACAAACATTTCATTGTACGTATTTAAATTATCATTAAAGTCGTTTTAATTTTTGTAATCCTATTATTGCTCACATCATGGATGGTTATTTTAACAGTTCAACAATCATATTATTTTTAATAGTAAATAAATAAAGTAGCGTCTCTCTTGGACTGACTTCGAGAAGGGGACTTGACTTGTTATTATTAGTATTTTAATAGAAAAATCACTTCACTCCCCATATATATTAGTAGTCTTTAAATTCAAACACGATGATATAATAGTCAGTTTTCCTTGTAATACAATGAGACAAACTGATACTGTAAATGTGTTTTCAGAGAATTAAGTGAATGGCTGTATCGGGCTATAATTTAGTGTTCTAAACCGTAAGGTACATGTTCATGAGTCTTTGCAATGAAATTATCGTAAGGAAACCACTTTGTTTCATCGATTGAATCAGTCGGCATCCAATACTGTTCTACGTTCAATATTCGTGTTCGCCTCCGTATTCGTGATCGCCTTCGTAAACAAGATTCGACAATTTAAATCATACAAACGTACGTAGGCGTATGACATCCACTTCAACTGTATTCGCAAAGATACTTGTTTATATTGTTTCACCCTGGAATTGCTCAACAGCAACATTCCGCATCAGGCCAGCACGGCAGCGAGCCTCGCAGCCGAGTGCGCAGTGGGCGAACGCGTGTCCACAACTAGTTCCATCGGCCAAAGATCACATTGTAATGACATGAATTATAATTAGTTCTCACCTAAAATTTTATATGATACGTAAAATATATATGATTAATTTACGTTTTCCACATATTTGCCTGTGAAATTTTTATAAATGTCGAGTTTATGTACAACTTTATTGCTTTTGTATATTTTCGGCCCGGTACTTGAGCAGTACATATGTAATATTGTGATACATTGTGGCCAGCGCTAGAGTAAGAAAATGTGCAATCTTTTCCGGCAACTTGACCTATATTCCACTTGGGCCTACACGTACGCATATGTGTGGCGCATACATGATTGTAAATAATATAATTAATTGCTGGTTATGAGTCATCTACTAAGTACCAGATTTCTTCACATTATTATAATTGTTTCATCGTTAAACGTCTAATAACCGCAATTTAAAAATCATTGTTTACATTTCATTGTTATGCAACGCCGTCTAATTACAAAATGTAATATGCCTACGCGCTACGATTCGACACAGGTTAATGATGATGGCATTAAAATACATTTATGGCCCATATTAAATGTAGATGACATAACACTTGACGATTTCGACACATTCATCATGCATACAAAAATATGATAGGTCGGGAGCCGGCCGCGGCGCAGGCGCGACCGCGGCGTGACGTCATCAGCGCAGGCGCAACGCAAGAGTCGCAATTGTGAAAGTTCCCCGCAATCGTAACACCACTGCCAATAACTACCTAATATTGTTCATTCTGGAGTATTTTTGAATGTAATTTATTTAGTATGTGTTTAAGAATGATCAATATTGTTGAGATAATAAGTACATAATAAACGGTGCAGAAATTTCATGAACAGATGTGTATAAACACTAACAGACTGTACAACCTTCAAGTGGCAAGTAAAGTTAGAGATTACTATTCAGTTTTTCTTATTAAGTGACAATTAGAAACTTTAATTATATTTCACATCACAGGCACTCATACATCTGACGCGAAGGTTGACAGTGCATTAGTGTTTATAGTGGGTCCTTGACAGACCTACAGTGCGTTGATTACGCTCCTACGTTACTCGATCTGTAATTATCTCTATTGTTGCATACAGGACACAGTCTACCTCGCGACGACATGGATCATTAACTTCACTGTTCACTTTTGTAAAGCACTTGATTGACATTTCCTTCTAACATGAACGATGTGCCATTTGGACGTCGCGTTATCCATGACGCCGCGAAATAGACGTCTGGAGGCTAAGATAAAGGTTAGGACTCACCGCAGGCGAACAACAGACACGCGACCAGAGTAGCGACACGGGCGTAGCGCGCCATGACGGGATCACAACAGGTCGTTGAGCGGCCGCGGTGCGGTTAAATAGTGGCTTCAATATGCGCCCCGCTCGCCCCTCTCGCCTACAGCGCTTACACTTCTGCCAACACCCTTTGCACTCATCAGCTGTGAATCACCTGCATCTCCTGGAGGGCTCCTCGGTGAGACGACTGATATCAACTCATAAATATGCATAACGCAAAACCTTGCTGATTTCGTAAGACGTGATTCGACAATAGATAGAGGCTGCATGATCTTGTGATAGCGACGATATTCTTATTCATAATTCAACTTTCTTGTATAATAACAAATCACATAGGAATTCTAACTTTGAAGTAAAAAGCCACATTAATAGGCATGATATCTCTTTAGTTATAGAACTTATGTTGTTCGTTACAGCTTCCATAATCTAAACTAGGTTAACTTTCAGAGGTGTGATGATTACATATTAACTTATTATTATTATAAATATGTTATTTTTTATATTTCTGTTTAACTTTTCGATTTCGTCGAAAATAGAGACAGACAAACGTTATTTTCGCTAAATTAATTCTTGCTCCGATAACAGAATCTACAGGAGAAGTAAAATTTCAGAAAATTGTCTATATAGTTGTGCTTTTGGCAGACCTCGCACTTTTTTTTTTTCTTCTTCTTTTATTTATTCGCAATGTTACACGTTATATTATTACATTGACATTACAAGTATAAATTATTATTGAGAAGAGATAAATATAAGTGTATGTGCAATATGCAAGTGAGTTAAGCACAGTATGTTCAATGAGTATTTAGACCGCACACCTCCGTAAAATTTGTACGTGGTTGCTGTAAAGCTTCTGAAACGTCGGTAGTTAAAATATTAAATAAGCCACTGTAACTATTGTTACTGTTACTGTAACTACTGTTGAAATTATATTATATGATGTAGCTTTAAGGTTCTAAATATTTTTTGTTTATCAGTTATCTTATATATGGTATATTTAATTTATTAACTCTATTTAAAATATAATAAATATATAAAAATGCGTTTTCATTTTATAGCATATGCTCATAAAAATTTCAGAGAACGTCCAGTGATAAAAAAATGAGAAAAGGTACTGCTTCAGATGTGTAAAAAACTAAATTAATTAATCATTAAAATGAGGAAGTGAATTGGTGAACTTCTACTAACATCCAATCATAACATTACTTTACCTAACTCTTAGTTGCATAAAATATGGACTTTCATACTCAAATATTCAATTCCTTTAAAAAAGAACATGAAAATATACGCCCCAAAGAGCAGTCCCCTCTATTCAATTGACTTCGCCCAAGGTTCTGGGTTCACCCCAATGCCGGTACTGAGTCCCACCGCCACCGAAAAGCTGAAATAATGATGGGGCTTTCGTTCACTATATTACTGTACGATTACAATTGTTTTTGCGTAGAAATGTTAGAGGTGAACGATCTGTCATTTGTCAATATATGGCAAATATAAAATGAAAAGTTATCAAAACTGATATACACTATGAATTTGAGATCATGTATATATATACTATCCTTACAACCGGTCCAGGACCTACCGGGAAAGACCAAGACATTCCATGACCGGATTGATCGGATACTATCTGAAGGCGGTATCAAAAGTCTTCGCAAACGGCGTGTTTGTATAAAAAAGAAGGAACGTGACACTGTGTGACACACGATTTTCTCTGCCTTAACCCGTTATTGATCTGGCGTGTACGTAAAAATAATGAATATAACGCAGGTATTAGCGACATCCATTTTCTTTTTTCTCGCATAAGCTAACCCTCACGTTCGCTTACAGGAAGCTTTAATGCATGTTGTTAAATCCATAATGGTTTCAAATTTTGTATTTCGCTCGAGCGATGACACACGTCATAAAAGCTTCAAATCGATTCTGTATGCTGATAACCAGCTCTTAAATAGAAGAAAAAATAATTGAAC
>JAFELO010000794.1:56550-87491 GCA_017140195.1 Eumaeus atala
AGTATTTTTTACCTTTACAAATAACAAATCCAACCATCTATACTTAGAAACTTTCACGTGTTTGCTAATTGCTACAATTTCAAAAATGTGTAAATCCGTAGTGTCTTATTTTAAAAAGTGTCAATGTTCTAAACATACAAACATACATGTAAGAGGTACACATTATTATATTTCCGTTGCTGACCCACCGAACTACCCCGCCGTACTGCTGTGGGTAACTCATAAAGGGTCTTATATGTTTGTTCCCTTTGAAATTATTATACATAATACTATACTTGACATAATATTTTTTCTGTAAACGAAAATCATTATGAAAAAACTAACATAGTTTATTGAGCATTCATTTTCATTATACTAAAAACCAGACCAAATAACTTATTATTTTTATATTATACCTAATTCAAAATTGGTCAACAAAAGAAAATATATGAAAAACCACATGCATACATACAAAATTTGAGTACAAAATTTGGATCCTATCACCAGATCATGATTTGATGACAATAGGCTAACACCAAAGCATAACCTTTCATAAAAAAAGGAATTACTCATATTCTTGGATGTTAATTCCTTAACTTTAGTTTTAAAGACACCTAATGAGTATTCGAACGGGACGGCTTTAGATGTTTTAGATTTTAATAGAAATAAAAGTATTGCATGCATACTTAGTTCTACACAGGGTCGTGCCGATTCGGTCTCGTTTCGTGTGCTTTATGTGTAGTTGGCGGTACCTAAATCCTTCCAAGTGCGCATTTTATATCTATTTCCAACGGAAAGGGACGAGGAAACGAGACAACGCATGACAATACTTGTGACAACACATTTTGTAATTTCTCTATGAATTTCACACCAACGTATTATTAGATATGTTGTTGACATATTTCGTTAAGGTTCTAAAAATATACAATATTAGTTTACCTTTAGTTTAAATTTTGTTTGCAAAATTTAAAGCATTTGAAAGATTGTACCTAAATGTCTAAGAAAGTAAGTTATTTTTGCCAAGTCGACATTAGTACTCCATTCATTATTTATTCGTTATAAGTTCAGTTATATGAATTTTAGAATTTTAACCGACTGCGACAGAAGGAATCATTTAATTCGTCTCAATAAAACGAATAGCAAGAGTTTGAAAGAAATACAAAATGACAGATTTTGGGACCCAATTCCGAACGTCACATTTCTTACCTAACACATTAAGTCGGGGTATCAAAATGTAGAGTTTTAGATAACGATTCCAGAAATGTTTATAAATTGTAGTTTTAATGTTGTTATACAACAATAATCTCGACTACTAACTGAATAGAAAAAAACAAGGCTTCATCAGTCGAGAGACGTTTATAATCCTTGTTTCTTTCCAGTTAGCAGTCGAGTTTTGTTCTTTTAATTATTTATTCTTTACCAAGTTTTCACCTCGATTTGTATACGCAGTTTATAACATGGTTATCTAAGATCACATTACGCGTTGGTGTGAAATTAATAGACCAATTAGGAACTAGTCATAGGACTTTAAAAATGTTATAATTATGCAAAATAAAACACGCAAAATAAAACTAAGTTAGGTTAGGTTAGGTTAGTTATATGATTATTATAATTTTTTCCCGGAGCATGTTGCCCTTGCGCCCCGTTTTACGTCGAGTTTCAGGACATCCTACAAAGGTTATATGAAACTTTCCAGTCATATTATAAAGATCATTGACACACCAACAGCTGTACTTGCCGCGATACGATTCCAACCAAATATAGCTAAACAAACATTTAATTTCCTAAAAATCGATCGAGCCGTTTCAGAGGAGTCAACCGAAAACACTTAGTAATACGACATTTTTATAAATTACAGACAGATAAATATTTAAAGTAGGCATAGGAAACCCCCAAGGCCCGTAGCCTAGCCAGATTTAGGGCTAGGGCTTTAGTAGATGTTTGCCTTTACACATGTGTCTATAGCTTTTTTGTGTTAAAGACGAAGGGCTCGCACGATGTATTGCTTCACCTAACGGAGCACATCAACCTTCTTACAGGTTCAATTAGCCTTCCCTTTTAAGCAACCGCGAAACTGAAGGCAGTTTTGCGGTTACTCACGGCCTCTCGAAATGTCGAACACAAGTATTCCGATAAGTACTAACTGAATCTACGTGTGTTCTCACAAAGTGAAACTAAATTGCTCCTTAAGGTACTCTGACGTTTTTTAGAATTTTTTGACAGTTGGGTAATATTGGACACAGTGGTTTACATTTAGTCGACTTTGTTGGGAGCCTTTAGCCAAAATATATTAGATTATACTCTAATGGAAATAAATATCAAAATTTTCAGATCTATACACTACAATTGTAGTAGTTGCGCTATTTTGCATGAACTTATTATATATCTCATTGCAGCATATAACTAAAATGCACAAGAAGCTGAAAATGAGACAATGCAAAGCTTTATACAAAGAAAGTATGACTGGTCACCCAGTCATGCTTTCCCTGCATTTAATGACAAATTTGAGACCCGTGTGCATTGTCATTGGCAACAGTATTTTGTTCTGACAACTACGGTCGTTATAGTGTTCCATAAGCTGTAGGACATCGAATTTATTTTACTATCAGCACTGCTGCCCATCAATACATTAGTAGTTAGATTTCGCCTTAGTTGTGATTTCATTTCACTTTCTACGCCAATTTGCCTACCTCTCACGGTGAAACAGATCAGTTGAGTAATTTATAATTACCATTATATCTCACTCATGAGAACGACTCATGACATTGCAATTAAAATGTTTCATAAGGTTGCATTACAATAATTAGAAACAAGTAAGGCTTTTTTATTAAGAAATTGCAAAACATTATTATTTACAACGTACAAACTTTACATTTTTACATGCCACATTATTATTTACAACGTATAGAATAAGGAATTAGTAAATTATTTTGCAGCACCTAGCAATTTTCTGAAAATTCTATTTATATGTAGCGCTGGCTGGTAGATTTCAGACCGAGTATTTCGAGACTTTGTACAACTAGTCGATCCGAAATTTACTTTTTTATGTTCTTAATACATGACAAATTATATCCAAGTTAAATAAACCGTAACTAGAATAGGCATTATAGTTACTATTTACATTCACATTTATAATTTGAGTATTACAAAGATTTCGACAGGTACCACGTGTTTTAAATATTAGGTCCTTACATATGAAATTGGCGCTTTTCTTACTGGCCACTTTAATCACAAATTTCTCCTCGTTAGCAATTAATTACACATAAATTAATTTACACATGTATTTGTGCTTCGATGATCATTCAATTGTTTTTTTCTGTTTGCATCACTCATTTCCGCCGTGACACTAGTACTGCGGAAACGACTCGAAGGGTGAATGATGTGTATGGCGGTTGCAAAAGAAAACACAGTTCGTTTTGGGTTCCAACGTTTACGTTCTGGAAATTTAGACCTGCAGAACAAGCCCCGTGGACGGTCTGAGAAGAAGGGCCCGCATGATGTATTGCTTCACCTAAGAAAGAATCAAAGAAGGCTATTGTGGAAGCGGATCAATCGCAAACCACTTCCAAGTTAGCTGCAGGCTGCTATGCCAGTGGTAAAACTGTTCCCATTCACTTGAAGCAAATTGGGAAGATTAAGAAGCTTGAAAGATGGGTACCTCACGAATTGACAGAAGCAAACCGGCAAACGCGCGTCGACTGCTGCGTTACATTACTAAACCGGCACAGTAATGAAGGTATTTTAAACTAAATCATTGCCTGTGATGAAAAGTGGATTCTTTACTATAAACGAAAGCGCTCAGCGCAATGGTTGGATCCTGGCCAGCCAGCCAAATCCTGCCCCAAGCGAAAATTAACCACAAAAAAAGTTACTTATAAGCGTTTGGTGGACTAGCGCCGGTATTGTTCATAAAAGTTTCCTCAAATCTGACCAGACTGTTACGGTTGATATCTATCGTCAGCAATTGCAAACCATGATGGAAAAGCTAGCGGCTAAACAAACTAGGCTGGTCAATCGCTCCACGTCACTCATGCTTCACGACAAATTAGAAGAGCTTCAAATGGAAAGTCTAAGATATCCTCATTTTTAAAAGAATTTGGATATTTTCTTGCAAGGGAAAAAATCAACGCAGTTGGGGCAGTCAAAATCGGCTTGATACCCGTCCCACTGGTTTTTTTAGTAAAGGGATCAATGAACCACATATAAGATGGCAAACGTACATAGAAAACAATAGTTCATATATGGATTAATTAAATATATTATAATAAAAAATATTCGACTTTTGGTTCCTCCTATACAAAACGCCAATTTCATGTGTAAGGACCTAATGTGTACCAAGTTTTACTACACTTTGTGAAGAAAATTGGCGAAAGTACGAGGTAGTTACATGGCAGCTTACTACATTGCACCCGAATTACACCGACACGACCCTATACGTTATTATTTTTAATCGCTTAAAAGCTATCGCTATGTATAGGCCAAGGGATGTCCATGCCGTATGCTTATATGTTGAAGGTCAGAACCTGTCGCTTAGATTGTCAAGAGGTCCCTGCTTCAATCTTACTGAATATATCTAGGACCTGCTGAGTATATAAGAAAGATCGGTACTGCCGCCTCTGTAAGCCTTACAGAAACTAAAAGTCGTAACAACTGCGTAATAGTTAGTAATCAGTAGGTGTAGTTTTACAGGACATACATCCCATTTACAGTGTTTCCGAGTGACCAGCCCTCGTGATATCCGATACTTCAGTTCTCTGCCTTATGACTCCGTTACGAATTCTATCGGACAAAGAGACTGGGTGTTTATTTGTCCGATAGAATTCGTAACGGAGTTGGTTATAGCACGTTCAATAGCTCGTTGAGCTACCGCAAACTTGCGGACCAATCCGGGCATGACCTCTTAACTTATTAGGAGGCCATGTTTCCCGTAGCTTTTGTCTTCAATTTCTGCGGTATAGGCGACGTGAGATTGTGACGAAGCTTCAGGAATGCTGCCAGACCCAACTGAATCCTTTTATCAGCTTCCTTCTCGAAGTTATTATTGTTGTTAAGTTGTTATTGTTATTAATGCTCTTATAATTTATGTATTATTATTGAATTTTTGCTTCCTTCCTCCTTAACTGATTTTGTATATGTGATTTAATTGAATTCCTATGTTTATCAAGAAAATAATAAGTTCTTGACTAATTCCTCATTTTTATTGAAATTTTTAATTGTTTGTTTTTTGGTTTTTTTATTAACCTAAAAGTGCATGCATCAGAATTGTTTTTGATTTTTATTGTATGAATGATAATATCCTTTGTCCTTTGATAAATGAATATACATAGAAATATAAAAGTTATATCTACCTAATTGCAATAGTTGTCCGAGGTAGACGAATTTGTTTACGACTTCGAGAATAGCACCATCGACGTTGACCGGCCCAGGGAGATCGTGTTCGTTACTCATGATTTTGGTACTGTTCAATTTCATCCTAAGGTCAATACGTCGGGACGATTCATTTAGGCTGTGCAACATTTCCAGGAAGCTCTTCAACGATAACGTCGGCGAAACGAAGATCAGAGAGGTACTCGCTCTTAATATTTCTACCGCATTTTGTCGATTTTATAATCCTCCAAAGCATTAGTGAGCAGCTTCGGGGGGAATAAAATCCCCTTGTCGTACTTCACGATAAAATTGGATTGGCCTTGTTTGAGCTTTCGGAATTAGCACGGACGTAGAAGCAGCGTCATATGATCCTCTCAGTATTTCGTCGTATCGCCAATCGACTGACACTGCAGTAAAGCTGCAAGAACAGCCCAGGTTTCGACAGAGTCAAAAGCTTTTCCATAGTCCACAAAGGCAATGCACAGCGGCTGTTTGTACTCGTGTCTTTTGTACAACTTATCTTATGGTGAAAATGTGGTCCATGGTGTTAAATCCTCTGTGAAATTAGCCTGCTCCGGTGGCTGGAATTCGTGAAGCTTTTTGGTGAGACGGTTCGTCAAGGCTTTTGTGAACAATTTGTAAATGTGGCCATGAAGAAAAATTGGTCTGTAATTTTGAAGAAGTGGTTTGTCACCATTTTTAAAAAACAAAACCCGCTGAGGTACAAAATTAAAAATATTTTTTAACTCTCGTAGTACAGGTTCGCCTCCTGTCCCTAATCCCTAATTTCCCCTCGACTGTGATTCCGTCCTTCCCCAGAGCCTTTCCCCCTTTAAGCTGCGCAAAAGCCATACTATTCTCACTCAGGCTGACGTTCAGCATATCGCCTGACAAATGTCATGTTATTCTTGCATCCAGATCGTTGTTTAGTATATCGGGATGTGTGCGACGTATACAACTTACTATAGAAAGATTCGATCTGAGATAAGATCCCAGGCGTGGACGTCAATACTTTAACCCCATAATCAGTACTAACCTTTGTCAAATGACTTTTTCCAAGCTTCTCCACAAAAACCTTCGAACCTCTATTCTGCACACTTGTAAAGCTACCTGAGGAAGGGCGTGCCTGGATTATATCTTTGTTAAGACTAATTACAAACTTGAGTCAATAATATGCTCGTCTACGATCACAGACCACGACTTGGTTACGGTTGGCATCCAAATGAAGAGAACCCCAGTTTTAGACGGCAAAAGGAGGCAAAGTGTATTAGATTTTGACGGTATTAAACTGAACCTCAAACCGTCTCCTGGGAAAGTGTTACCGGAAAATCATGTCCATCAGTAGCGACACTAACATTTATACCCATTCTATCTCGTATAATAAATCGCAAAAATTATAAAGCCCTGGATGACTACTGATCTATTGCGATGTGCACGAAATAGAGACAAACTGCATTTTGAGACGCAAAAATATCCTAACGATCCAATAAAAATCTTGGTATATAAACGCTACATAATTTTAGTGTGTGAAGTAGATTCCCGAGGAAATATAAATTTCCTCCGGAATCTACTTCTCACACTAAAACTTAAATTTGGCAAGGTGATCTTGTAAGGAACAAAAATCAACCAAATAAATTGTGGGGGGCGATACAACGTATCACTAACTGCAAAAAGGCAAAAAGGGATCTTTATGTGTTACTTAAAATAAAAGCCAATGAATTGGTGTCCTTAAATTTTTGTTCGGAATACAAAGTCTTTCTGATAATATTTCAAGTCGCATTAACGAAACGCAGAGTTATCTGGCTGCAAAGGTTAGGGTTACCTCTTCACCGGCTAATTCCTTATTTTTACAACCAACTTCAATACTGGAAGTTAGAGCTCTTATACTAAACCTTAAAAGTAATAGTACTCCGGTACTACATGGAAATAAAGAATACTTACAATAAAAATAAGAATACTACCTAAAATAAATAAGAATACTACATGGAATTACAAACACTCTAATCAAATTTTTGTTGGATCATATCGTGGAACCTCCTACTTATTCTTATATATTATCTACAATCTGAGTCTGTCAACGGGTATATTTCCAGAAGAATGGAAGGCAGCAGTTGTTACACCATTATACAAGGGTAGCCTACTAAACAATCCTGGCAGTTACAGGCCAATCTTCTTGCTGAGTTCCTTCTCAAAAATCTTGGAAAAAATTGTTAACAAATAACTAACAACTCACCTTGAAAGGAATAGCTTCCTATTAGACTGTCAATTTATCTTCCGTTGGGACAGAATCGACAGGGACTTACAAGTATTGTGCCTAAGCATCTTTATAAGGGTTCAGCGTGTCTGGGGATTTTCCTTGACCTAACGAAGACTTTTAATACTGTCAATCTCTATTCATAAAAAACTGGAATTTGCTGGTGTTCGTGGAGCAGGTCTCGATTGGCTCCGAAGCTGCATACCTGATAGAAAGCTATGCACTACGCTGAATGAGTATATTTAAATGTTATGAGGTAGCATTCAGTATTCCTCAGGGAAGTATTTAGGCGTCCACGCTATTTATATTATATATGAATGACTTGTCTTCTTTGCAGCTTAATTGCGCTGACATATTACGTTACGTACACAACACAGCCATTATTTTTCATCAAGGTACATGGCGAGACGTGATAGAAGTAACTAACTGCGGAATGAAACATGTTTCAGTCTGCTTAACTAACAACTTTTTGTCTCTAAATATTAGCAAAACCTATATGTATGCTTTCACAAAACAGTGGCTACAGCACATCTATATAATTTTCGTATAACAATACATACCTTTCTTCCGCAGTCTACTGTTGTGAGCACATTAAAAAGATTAAATATAAGGGAGTTCTGATTGACGAAAAGCTGAATTTTGCTTCTCATGTAGAGACCACACCGGCAAGGATCAGAAACTTAATTTATACACTGAGACTTCTTCGCTATGTTGCTCCATTTTATTTACTTAAAATTATTTATTTTGCTTTGTGCCAGTCAATTGTCTTACTGTATTATTGCTTGGGGTGGCACGTCCGCTTCGTATTCATTTACATCAGAAAGAACACAACATGCGGAACTTAAAACTATGTTACACAATTCATTTCGGTTCACTACTTCCCTTTTATTTGCTGATACAAAATTCCTAAGGGTTCACAGACTGTACTAACAAAAGCTTCTTATATTAGCACATAAAGAGGTAGGTAATATCTTCAGACGAATATTATTTTCAGATGCAAAAAAGCGTACTCAGCTTGCCTCTACCTGCTACAAAAACAATGTTTGCAAAACCATTCATAACCTTACATTTATAATGAAATATCAAAAACTTGTAAACTAATTGATTTGTCTATGCACGAGGCGAATTTGAAAATATTCGAAGAACTAAGTGACGTGGTCTTATGAAAAAACTGAATTGTTTTTAATGAGGATGTATTGTAAAGAGATGTGCCTGACACTTTCAGCGCCTAAATAAAGTGTGAACTGTAGAAACTAACAAACTCTGAATTGTTAATAAGGTTGTGGCATCTGTAACGTTAACCTAAACTTATAATATACTTATAATAACTAACAATTAGTACCTAAATTAATAATGAATACCACTAGTTCTATGTATAAAATACTCTTATAGACCATATATTTGAGTAACTACAAATGGTAATTCTTTATTGTAAGTAATAGAAAAATTCCTGCGATACAGGTGTGCCCTAGTGCAGTGATGTTTTGCCAATAAGTAACTATTTTTGTGGTTTCAATGGTCTAATAAAATTAATTATCTTATCTTATCTCTATTCTGGTCAATCGCTTCGGTAATCCGTTGCTTATTTAAGCTCCGAAGGTCTCACCGCATTAGTTTGCGGATTCGCTTTAAAAGAAGCTTGACATCGGCAAAAGCAACGTCCTCGTGTGCTCTGCGTTCCCTCGTAAGTCCAACCGTGTCATCCGAGAGTTTAGCTTTCCTGCTCGTATACTGCCTCCAACAATATCCTTCACCCACATCCCGCATGCAACCAATCACGCCACTCATGGCCATTGTAGTTTCCGACATATCTAGGGCATCGAAAAGGTGTTTTCTTACATCCAGTTGGAATTTTTCTGAACCTACCATGGTTCGTCGGAAGTTAGGTCGGACTGTTGGCTGTACTAATCAGACATGCTCGCGTCGAAACCCTATAATCAGAGAGCCTCTAAACAGTCGGTGATCACTTCCGGTTTTATACCTGTTGATTAAGGGGGCATCGCTGAATATATGCTTTCGGTCCGTCATAACAAAGTCAATCTCGTTCCTTATCACAGTATCGGGGCTCAGCCATGTCAATTTCCTATGGAGCTTCTTCTTAAAGTAAGAGTTCTTTAAAAAGAGGTCTTCTTTCTCGAGGAAGTTTACCAGCATTTGCCCCCTGCCATTATGACTTCCGACTCCATGTGGTCCTAGACTCGACAACATTTCGTACTCCCACTGTGGCATTAAAACCTTCCATAACAACATTAAAGTGGGCCTTACATGTGTTATGTAAGGCCTTTAAGACATCCACATAAGTTGAGTTCACGTGGTCATCGGAAAGTGTCGAGGTTGGTGCGTATACTAGTGTCACTTTGAGGCTGTACCTCTTAGTGAGTTTATGCATGAGATACGCCACCCTACCCGACACATCAGAGATTTCGACGATCTTGCCTACGAGAGACTTATTCACGAGTTATGGTATCCTCACCTTGTCTTCGGATTGATTTTACATAGCCCCAGAACGTGCCATCGGATTTTTCCCAGTTCCAACTCCAGCTTAACCAAGTGGTTATATAGTCAAAGCGATCGGCCGTTATACGTAGCCAGGTCAAATCGGTGGTAGCGATGCGTGACCCGGAGATTCTTAGCACCCCATATTCCACCGTTACCGTGGCCGCTATCGTGGCCAGGACTGGTGTAACTAGGGGCCGAATTTTGCGTTGTCGTCCATTGGAGGTAAATGTTCGTAATTGCCACGCTGAGCTGCCGGATTGGCAATCGAAGATTAAGTTTGGGACCGGCGCCATTGGTAACGCCATCACACGGCGCGACCACTGTTCGGTGTTTTCATCTATTTCACTGTCACTATGAAACAGACCTGACACCAAACAACCAGCTCGCTAAAGCCTTTTAGATGTTAAAAGACTTTGACCCTCTAACGACTTTTACGTCACCCTGGACTTGGATTTAAGGTGAGGGTATGATAAAGCCGCCCCCATACAGCCAATACGTTATCATTGTAACAAATTTTGCAATTATGATAGACATCATCTGCCGGGAGGTCTAAAGTGCGTTCAGTTATTTTACCTTTGACAGTTATTTTTTTGGTAGATGGTACTCTGTTGTCTTCTGTCATCCATACAAAGTGCGGGCAGGCAATGACAGGTATTATAAATAGTGTTAACTATGTTCATTTGTTGTTTGTTTTTACAATATTATTAAGTTTACATTAAATTTATGCCTAAGTATATTGCAAAACGTGTGAAAAACAATTTGGTTTTACCTAACAAGGGTGCTGCATTATTTTAGAAAGAAAAAAAGAAATTGATATGTACTGTTGCATATCTGTCAAGATATTTATGTATTCTGTATTGTCATGACAGGTATGACAGCTGATACCCATGTCAGACACATAAAATATGCAGTATGGTCCCGAAGGCCATGAGATTAGGACACCTTCTGGGTACTTCAGTGATGTGTTATAGCTTGCCATCATACACGTAATACTCCTCACCAAGAGTCCGTCTCTTAAGATGGTCACACAGCCCTGCATATGTCATCCTGACGTAACGCGTCAACACATATAAGTATATTACATTTACTTATTTAATATGTCAGTTCTATAATGTGTTTATTAAATTAAATAATTAATGCAGATCTATGTTACACTACAAATTATTCTTATAGGATATCCACTTTCTTATAGGAGAAATAAAGTAATCATGGCAACACATGGTCTGGTTTAGTAAACCTAATAACCAGATCGATTCTATTTATCATATTATGGGTTATATTTATATATTACGTAAAGAAAAAAAAACATACATTTTTTAAAGTATTGCGGAGGTTTTTGAAATTTTTTAACGTATTGCGGAGGTTTTTGAATTTGAAATTTGTTGAAGATTATATGGAGAAGATATGCAGAAAGCCAATATTTTAATATATTATATCTTGGTTTTTAATATTTTGATTAAATAAAACGATACACACTCTGCGGTACGCTTACATGCATTCACTTGTGTAAGACATGTTTTATAACGTAAGTACCGACTGTCAAACAATAATTTAAGTTTAATTTTTTTTTTACATAAAGGTTTTACTGAGATACGCAGCCAGTCGGGATTTGCAGTTTCATAACTGGGATCTCATTTCGATCTGAATATGCGATAACTAGTAAAAATAAATATATAATATAGCCCGAAAGTGTGACCAAGAAACGAAGTCGATAACATGCAATAAATAACATTAAATTGAAATACAAAAAAACCTTATTTCTTAAAATATATCATAACGTCGCTCGTGTTGTCCAGACGAATCTCCGTTCAAAAATCAAGACCTCATATATCCATCCACCATTCCGCCTGAACAACAAGCAGGAATATAGGAATGTACCTACATATACAGTACATAGTACATACCTACATGCTCATGTTTTCGAGCATGAATTGCGTAATATAGCAAACACTCCTGTTGTCCTTGCACTGCCGCATTGTCTAGTGCTAAGCATATCCGACCGCAGACCCGGTTTGGACCAGAAATTATTATTAGGATTTTTTAATAACAGCCCTAAGTAGGATAGTTGGCGGAGTTACATCCACGTGCTTCGGGGAGCACGTTAAGCCGCCGTTTCTGCGTCTGATTTCTCAAGGGTCGTGTCGGACTGCCGACTCATCGATATAAGAGAATGAGGGATGGGAAACCACTTGTATGCACTTTAATAATCTTTTATGCAGATGGGTGGCTTGTCTCTAAAGAGACGTCTGCTATAGCCAAAATTCATCTAGGACAACAACATAATTGCAAGTAAGATTGTCCTAATCTTACTTGCAATTATGTTGTCCTTGGTGATCTTACGTTTAATCGAAACACGTGCTCGATCAAAACATGTTCAAGTGCTTGTTTGTCAAATAAAAAAGAAAACTTGATAGAAATGTAATTGTTCGGGTTAAACATTCAAGCACATAAAACCGAGAAGGTTACCTTTCTCCACTATTTGCAATGCAGATTGAACTCAATCCACGGTCATTATAACATATATCAATAAATTAAATTCTACGCTTAGGTAGCGTATAAAACGAATTGAAAAACTTTAAATAATTACCACTTTAAATAATTTTGACATTTTACATATTATTTACAAATAAAATCATGGCGTCTTAATACGATTTCTTTTTTTAATATTCACGTTCGACGACTTTGACTTTGCCCATAGTCTTTAAATAAGGAAAAGCGATACTTTCCTTGGCAACGTGCGTGCCCGATAAGAGTAAAAGCTTAACATATTGTGAAAATTGCCAGTCCATATTAGGCATACGTATAGGTGATGCCTGAAGTGGCCTGGCACTCCGCTCATTTAATTTAGAAGACGGAACCTGTGCTTACCAGCGGAGCGTAAAAGGGTTTATTTTATATATGTATATATCATGTTTTCACGACTTTAACCTTAAATCAACTTAGATAAAACTTTGAATAAATATAAGAGAAAACTCGGGGTGAAATACAGAATTCCTCCCTTATCACAAATCAATAACAAAGCTCTTAAGGACCACATATAGAGGACCATATTGTGTACTTTAACTTTCATTTATTCTTAAAGTCTACGTAGCCACTTCTATCGAAAATGGGCAGTCCAACAAAAATTGGCATACATTGAAATCATAGAACTGAAATAATATATGATTGTAAGAAAAATCTCGGGCGCGATGTTGAATCGAATCCCCTGATTATGGAATGAAACGAAGCCGGGAATAATTTATGGTGGTATCTTGCAATTTTGGCTGCCGGGGATTCGTCGATTTTTTAATTTCTGTTTTTTTGTCTCTCTATACTAAAAATATCAATAATAAAAATAGAAACTTTGTAAAATTTCAACTGAAATTAAGTATTTTTAGTGTAAGGGACTTAAAGGGATTAATTTCAAGTGGTTTAATTCAATTTTAATTGTCCAAGGTGCGGCAATTTTTTAAAATATAATTTTATTTAAAATAGAACATTTTTCATGCTATTTTCCTGTGTCAACAAACGACATAAAATTTAGCGTTTTATGTTGCTGCTAGCGACTCCTTGATGAATCAGTCTTCGACTTACACAATAGCGACTCCTTGATGAATCAAGTCTTAGAAATGATCTAAGACGTTGATTTTATTAGGGCTGGTTTCACAGGTTATTATTCTCTAATCTGGTTAGCCTGTTAGGAACGTAAGGGGCAAATCAACTACAAGTTTCGGTTTCACGGGTTAGAGATATTAATTGATACGAATCATTTCTGTGGCAATTGAGAGTTCAGAATATACTGGTTAGAAACACCCAGTTGACCCGTGAAAGTCCTAAGACTGATAAATTCTAAAACACAATGAAATAAGTGAAACAGGTTGAAAAGAATAAAACTAGGTTGTTGATATTGCTTTATTTGTTTTTAATATTATAATAGTAAGTATATTCTATAGCTGTAAAAGTTAAATCTTTGATTATTCGATCTAGAGTTTGTATAAAATTATATACTAATAGTAAATCACAGGAAGTCATCGCATAACTAGTAAAAATAAACGAATCAACCTAAGAAGACTTAGAATATTAGCAACAGTAAATTGTATAAAGATCAATAAATAGAAATCTATACTCTGTTGCGATCTATTTTTTCCAAACGGAAATCATAAGAAAATATTCTAGTTACACATTTAAAGAGGTAAGAGTGGCATAACATATTTTATGTATTTTCGCCATAACATGTATTAGGTTGTAGATCCTACGTAGATGTGTAAAACTCCAATTTGTTGGTGGAACACCACATCCTACCAAATGTTCTCAGTTGTACGAATGAGAATATTTTTAAATTCAAATTATTTTATAGTAGCACATACCTACTATGGAACAATTTGAGTGAAATTTGCAAAAAAGAGGATCGTTTACAGAGTGCGAAAAAATATTTGCTATCAGAGAAAAATTGATCGTAACAGACAATGTTAGAGTTTTATTTTTCTTTGAAAATTTAAGCACGTGAGAAACCCTAATACATGTACACATTAATTGCCTACACTTTAAATATTGCTCTATATACTACCTAATCACACTTAGGCTAACAGTTCTAGGCGATTTATAATTTTCAAAAGCACATTTCCAGATACTCTATGACTCTAATATCTATTTATTATCGATTCAATATTATTTTCTACATGCACAGCATTCTAATATTAAGCGACACAGACGAATATAACTACATCCTAAGATGAATATCACATTATTGCTACAATGATACAAAGATGAGGTAACGCAAATACAGATTTATGCCAATAACATATTATTAGGTAACAGACTCACTCATCCGACCGGCACTACTTGGTACGAGAATAAGCTCGTAATGTTTTACCGCCAGTAAACAAACTAAAGCTATTCCTGCGCGTGCACGAGAGCCGACAGACATTTTCAGTTTTTTTTTTCCATAAATCAATCTACGTCATAATACCGCGTGCTGCTGATGGTTGTAGGAGAAACGATTTATATTTTATGTTATTAGATTCCGGCGTTTGTTTAAAATTTATTAACAATACTGTTGAAAAATGTTCAGTATAGGTTGTCGAATTTTATTCGAAGTTGATGATATTTTGGTAATTGTGTAGATCACATTGTTTAATAATGGCCATAATAATGGGCAAATTATCAATATCTAATTAGATATCACCGGGTAAGGGTATGCCATATACCTAAAACTGAAAAAAAAAAAATATTTTTAAATGTCCCGTTTGAGACATTAAACTTTTTGTTCTACCTAAGTTGCAGTCAAAACAATAATTTGAGATATGTTCATCATAGGTTCCTACTACACCGTACGAGTTACAGAAAAGTATTTTAAATTATGTCTAGACATTGACGAAGTCTTAAACAGTAAGAACATCTACCATCATCATGAAACATATAAAATGAGGAAATTGTTATCGAGAGTATCGTATTGTTATATGCAATTATCATGGATATTTCCTATTTTTCTTGCTACAACGAAACCATAATTAAAAAGAATATAGTACGAGTGTCTTAAAGACTAAACTACGAACGCCACCTTTATTGAGAGGACAAATAACTAAACTATTTTGCATGGCATAATTAAACGGAGAAAGATTTGGGTACCTGTAAGTCTAGCTCTAACAGGATAAGCAAAAATGTTATCAAGTCCTTTTTTTTTCAATTTGGAATGTCTGTAACAAAACCTGTATCGATTTCGTACATATGTACAGCATTCTATTTAATTCTTGTCTCTGGGTGAACACTTGTAATGCTAGAATTAAATATTTACTAAGACTACTAATGTCTGATATTTGAACTATTTTTAGTCCTTATTTATCTTCCTATTTTGTATCCATGGCACACTATTTGATTACTTATCAGGATTTTGGGGTACTTAGTAACCCAACTGGCCATGAATTCATAAAAGGTCTTCATATAATTGTTCCTGTGACTCGTGTAATACATGAGTTATATTTTTCTATCATATAGATAATATAAAAGATGTTTCCACTCATGGATGCTACCAATGGGATATTATTTCTATAAGCTGCAACACAATAATAATTTTCGTACATTAGTTGAAAAAGAAATTGCTTAAATTAAGCTCAACCCTTTTTTTAACGATGCTATACACCTGAAAATTTTCGGCCTAAATGACATGTGTCGCACAACACTCGGCTATACTTGTAGGACAAAGTAGCATTGTTGACGTAGCGGATGATAAACGTACCTCTGAGGTTGGCTCGCCTCAGTTGACCTCATAGTTTGTGTATTTGCCATCGTGTCGTGGGTCGTAGTTTTATACAACGATACCATTGGTTTTAAAAATAGTTAAAAAAAAATTGTAACTTAAGTATTAATAGCTACAAATCATATGTATAGGTACGCTAAGGAATATCATGTTCAGATATATTCTCATTTACAACCAAACATTACAAATGTGTCAACTCCTGTATTGTGCATTTGTTGGGAGTTAACGGTTTGATCAATTTATTTGCAGATTTAAATTATAATATATATCAACTTCGAAAAATATTTTCTATAAAAAATAAACTATACTTACATAGACAATAAATAATAATTAATTATTCTCAAAATGAATTATGGACTTTATCCACGTTGCGCATTATCGGCTGGTTGGTGTCGAGCGCAAAGGCAGCTACTGAATTAGTTCTGCACACACCATAAGGGCAATTAGGGCGCTCGCCCTTATCACCAGATTTAAAAATGTTGGTACTATGTTCATGGGATAGTAAGGACCCACTGACGTGTTTATGGCTCAGTTGATCGCCGGTTATTTAGAGACTGATCCGTCAGTATGCTGATAAGTTCCATAACCAGCTAACGTCACATACACAAAAAAGCATCTATATAATTTTGTATATTATAATAAAAGAAGTCAACGATCGGACTAAAAGGTAAATTATAAATACATTAAATTTGTGAACATTAAAACTTTTTTTAAACACTTTCTCTTTTGGAATAGATCATGTGTCTTGCCTACGGCCTTATTAACATAATAATCTTTTTTAACATTTAAGGGAGTAGGGGGTGTGCTGCCTCGTGTACCACAGCTTCGCCGTTCGCTATCGCGTGTTCGCCCACGTTCTGTTCCACGCTATCTCCGTTCTGTAACAAAATGATTTACTATAAAATATAAATCTTTACTCGAATACACTATAAATACCTTTTACTATTTTTACTTACTCGGCTATTATTTATAATACTTTTTACTTGGTCCTGCACTCAATTATCTACATTTCCTTCCTTTCTTTCTGAATAAATTGCATTAATAAAATAATTTGGGTTAGAATAATATACTAGAACATACTTTATCAGCATGGCATATGAAAATGAATTCATGTAGGTATGCAATATACACTATACAACACAAATCAATGATTTAATGCCGCATGTGAATCTGTCCGCAGCTGTTAGCGGCGAGAACACATAACATCAATTTTAATATACACGGCGCAATTCAGCACACTTAGCTACTCGTACAGAGTAATACTTAGCTACTCGTACAGAGTAATACTTAGCTACTCGTACAGAGTAATCCTCATGCTCCATTGCAAATTTTCGGTAGGTGTAATGTGGGTAAGTAGCGGCTGGGCGGACTACCCGCCAGGGCGACGGAGGCAGGTCGGCCTGTCCGGGTAGACTGTCCAGAAACTACAATGTTTTGTCTTCCATATTCTATTGTCTTCCATAGCCTGTTTTCTCCTTTTTGTAATTTCTTCGTGTTTTCTATTACTAGCACGCCATAGACCCCTGGCCTAAATGTCTGCCCGAATGCGATAAACATTGTCATTAAGTAAGATTTGGGTGTCTGATGTGAAAAAGTTTATTACATTCGTAAAGTAAGACTCGCAGCACGCCTGTTAATATAAATTTCACCGTCAACATGGTTTTTCATGTAATCAGATTTTTTTAAACTACATGTATTCCTGTGTACGGAGACTGAGCTAACAACCAATGAAAACGAGACTTTATCTTACCTGGTACCATAACATGTATGTATCATTATCATCTTCATCGTCATTATTAGGCCTTATCGGTCCACTGCTGGACATAGGCCTCTTTCAATGAACGCTCCATCCCGGACCGGCTACTGCACGGAGATCGTCTTCCCACCTGGTGAACGGTCGACCAACACTTCGTTTTCCTAAACGCCGCCTCCCCTCCAAAACCTTACTGGCCCATCTGCCATCGGTTCTTCTGTGTGTGTGACCAGCCCATTGCAACTTCTGCGAGCTTATTCGTCGCTTTCTACTTTGTACTTTAGTTCTCTGCCTTACGAAGTCATAAGAAGACAACTAAAATATCCGTGATTTATATTAAATAGGTACACCAGAACTATACTTAATTATCCCGTATTTAGATGTGACAGTGCAAATTATGACATGATAATTCACTTTGCAGCATAATTTTAACGCAATCAAACGCTCGACGTAGCAGCGTACGATTTAATGAGCGGAGTTACATACTAAAAAAAGTTACATTACAATTTAAATTAATATAAATATAAATTCCGGATTAGACAGACTGGGATATTTACAGAGTTTTAGTTACTTTGGAGTATAATTGACCTTAACTTTACAGATATATAATTTAATATGGCAAAACTTAGGCCCCCTGTTACCTAACCAGTAAGGAAAAGGATTGATTGTTGACAACTTCAAAGCACAACAAGTCATGTAGTATGTATGAATGTCTTGCTGTGGTTTCACAGGTCCTAAAGTCCCGGTTAGCTTGTGGCAATTTCGCTACAATTGATTCATATGAAGCATTTATGTGAAACATACTTAAGAGTTAAGTATCGACTATCTATCTACTCGACACTATAGTACCTAGTGACCCGTGAAACTACCCGTCAATGTGTGAAAATTAAGTAAGCGTGACCTGTAAGTTGCCATTGGAGGTAGTAAGAGCAACGTATCTGTCTGAAAAATGTGCGGATGGCTATGGGTCTAGTCGTCGAAAGGGTCGGATTGCTCGTTTGCCCTATCAAAAACTCACTTCTCTGTATTCTGTCTGGTAGTTAGCACCGTCCTCGCGCTTCCCTTGCAGGTAGTAAGTCATGAGCTGCCCTTTGCCCTTCACTGCTACGAGGCCGCGCTGCTCGAAGTAGTAGCCAAACTGTTCAAGGATGTGGCACGTTTCTTCGGTTACCTGAAAATATGATACGGAGATACTTTAAATTTAATAACGTAAAAAACGGAACTTTCGTTTACATCGCTGATAGTAGTGCTTTGGCGCTTTGCCGTCGAGTCGGACCGTACGACCCTGGAGGTGGTACCTCGCGCTCACGTACTTGTGTAAAGCGAAGACTGTGGTGTCCATATCGTAAGTAAATCATCAGCATAAGCGTGCTGTAGTTAATGAGCATAAGTAGTACCTAAAGGGCGCCAACAGGCCGTTTGCCGCCGTATTTAAAAAAAATTGCAAATTTTTGGCGGCCTCGAATGGTAAACTGAAATAGTTACGTGTCCGCGGCATCCGTCCGTCCGCATATTATAGTAGTGCGGCCTATGATTACCAATGAAAATAAGCATTTATTACAAAAAAAAAAATGAAAGACAGCTACAAAAACAACCTGTATACACCCCGCCTTGCCCGTGCTCTCCATGCGTGAGGCTACGTTGACGGTGTTGCCCCAGATGTCGTAGTGTGGCTTCATGGCGCCGATGACGCCTGCGGTGATGGGTCCGTGGTTGATGCCCATGCGCAGCACGAAATGGTTGAACGACTGCTCGTTGATGGCCGCCAGCACGCGCTGCAGCTCCAGCGCGAACTCCACCAGGCACGCCAAGTGCGCCCAACGTACCAGTACTCCGTCAGATGGCTGGAGATGTAAGTCACTTGTATTATTATCGTTCATATTAAAGCTAAACATTTATATTCGTTAATCCGAGAGCAAAACATATTTATACTAGCTTTTTTTGTTTCACGGGAGACAAACCTAAATCTATCCCAAGGTACCGTACCGTACTACCGTATACGTACGTACAGTATGTTAAAAAGTAGCCCATGTGTTATTCTGATTTATACACTATACTACTGTAAAGTTACATGTAAATCCGTTGAGTTCTGCAATTTGCGGAACTCAACGGACTTACATGTAACTTTATAGTACAGAGTACACTACACGCTTTCCCAATTTTATAATATTGTTAGGATTTCTGAATTTTCGATACATTTTTTTAAGTATATAATAAATAAGAATCAGAGATTCATCAGTAAGAGCTGATAGTGTTGCTAACATCCAATACTTCTACAGTAATAGGCAGCAAATACTGTCACCATGACCTTGTGCATATTTTCAGTACCGAGAAAACATTCTATTGTGGATTTATTGTGCAGAACGCGAAACATTTTGAATGACTTTGTATAACAAGTCCGTTTTATACATAGATATCAGAAATGGTTTGATGTTAACAGTCATATTTATTCAATTTGAAAATCGAATCTTTTACCCATACATAATAATTATGAATTTGCACGCACTACAGATTGATACTTATTACCATTCTTCGCTTTATCCATGTTCATAGATTTCCTCATATATTATATTTATCAATAGCACTTAATAAATGTGCAACCAACCTGCATTTGTCGCGTAGGGTTTAGGCCTGACGCAGCCATGTATGTAGAACTGATAGTCTTAATTTTTATAATGTCTTTGCTAAACTTGGCGTCTTCTAGCAGCTGCAAAAATATCAACAGTGAGTCATAATGCGTAGAAGAAAAAAAGAGAAACTTACACTTTTATGTTTTAAAAATAAACTGACATGTTTATTCCAGAATTAATCGAATAGTTTGCGTGCGTAGAATTAGAATTTTACACACCGTAAAAGCTCCGTTGTAATTATTTCGCCAAGGATCTATTTGTAACACAAATATAACTTCAGATGCTCGCGGTCGGAATGAAAGCAGATACTCACGAGATCGAAGTCCGATATAACTTCATTGAGAAATCGTAAACATTCTAGGCCTTGGTTATTGACCGTCTCTTCCGAATAGAACTCTGCAAGAGATAAAGTATTCCGGAATTAGAAAAGGCAGGAAATTGTCAATTAGCAGTTCGACTACGTGTTGACCATCAATTTAGATAAATGTGACGGTGAACTACTGTGAAACTTAAAAAGTCACAATCTCGTTACTATTATCAGTACACTAACGAGATTGTGACTTTTTAAGTTTCAACTTCATTTTTCAATGTTTTAGATTTTACCCAATTATTTAGTTAATTATCAACAAGGTTATAAAAATATATTATATATTGATTATTTATAGAATTACAAAGAAGTCACATTACGAACAGTCCTTGACCTCATGACAAGCTCCACTCATAAGACGACGAAGTTAAATAAATAGCTTTGCCATCATATCTCACATTCATTGGATCATATCTTAAGCCGCAACCAGCGTGCGCCAGCCAGATTCGGGTGTAATGTTATATCATGGCATGGCGACGCGAAACCATTAGTACCTGTAAAGTTGGGCATGGAGGCGAAGAGCACGCCGACCTCGGCGTAGCTCTGGCTGTAGAGGTGGCGGTGGCGGTGGCGCGCGCCCATGAAGTGCGTGGCCACGTGCGGCGGCAGCACGTTGTGCACCAACGCCTGGTTGCGCCGCCGCAGCTCCAGCGCCTGCTCCGCCTGCAGCCGCATGCGCGAGCTGCGCGAATGTCCCGCGCGCTCCAGGGACGAACTCTACATTTCCAAAATTAACAATATCATCCTGATCCAAACTCTGCTTCAAAATGCTTCATTATTCTGCTATTTATTAAGTTAAAACTTATTTTAGCTATGAGTTCTCACAATATTCGGGGACTAAGGCGAAACGAATTAAGGAACGCAGTGGGTAATGTCTTCTTACTTTACTCTTACTTCACCTACTGAAGGGAAGGGTAGTGCCATGCAGGAAGTGGTAGTTCCATGCTGCATAAAGGAGGTACTGCCATGCAAAGTGCATGACACTACAACCTTCTATGCCGTTTTATGTTCCGTTGCCCAATTCCGTTGAATCGGGCCATCACGACTGGGGAGTTACCTCTCGCCCACATAATACCGCCGTAAAGTGACACCTTCAGTATCGCGTTTCGTGCAGTTTGTGAGTAGGTGGCTCATTGTGGGGGGAAAGGAGGGCAAAGCATCTTCATAGTAATTATGTAGATATTCATGGGCGTCGATAGTCGTGAAAAGGCTCCGATTGCTATTCTATAAAAGAACTGTTGCTACTTTAGTTCCACAAGTATCGTTTGCAAATGCTGGTGGAAGTTTATTTTTGACTCAAGAGACTTGTGTTATGGCGTATAACACACACCAAGGACATACATGAAGATACTTACATATCTGTCGTAAATTAGTAGCGTTACTACTATAATCAGAAGCATTATGATGTGCCGTCGAGTGTGAAGTGTAGCTCTGAAATACATCACATGCAAGGGTAAAATACGCTTAAACAACATGGGTCTATGATTTAATCTAAAAAATAGCAATTAGCCAAAAAGAATTGACATTGAAAATGAGCATTGTTTATAATTGACTATCACTTACGCTTATTATTTATTAATAAACAAATTTAAAATGACCGTGAGCAAAACATATCAACAAGGATAGATGAAAAATAGATACAGGGATAGGTAAAAAGACGTTAAACATACTAGGTAAGCACTAGTAAATGCTCACAATGACCCGAACCACTCCAAATAGAAGATCATGTGGTTGTAGAAAACTCAAAGATTAAAAACATCAGAAAAATTAGTGAGGTATGAGGGCCTTATATACTTTATGATTGCTATTAGCAAACTTATCTTCCGATAAGCTCGGCATTTTCCGTCCATGCTAAATTAAGTTTAGTTTAAAAGAAGGTCCATAAATCAAGGCACAATAACTAAAGCTGGAGTCGTGTGCGAATGGGATAACTGATGATTGGCACATAAATATAATGTGTCTAACTTACAAAACTTGCAGCAATTCCTCATCAGCATCCGAAGTGGCGTTGTATGGTAGACGGTAGGGGTCGCGGTCGAGCGTATCTCGCGTCTCGAAGAGCGCGGGGTGCATGAGCGCCGGCAGCGCGTGCGCAGCCGCCAGGACGCTCAGCAGCACGAAGCGCCCGCCCGAGCCGATGCCCCATACCCATAACGCGCCACACAGCGCTCCCGCACCCACCTGCGATAATCATTATTTATCAATTATGTGTAAATAAAAAACCTAAGGATGTGGTGTCATGAATTACAATGCAACATGCACGCATGAAATTACAACTAAATGCACTACAAATATACAGACTATATGGCTAGCCGTGTCGAGTGATGGTAAGCGCTACTTACGTTATCTGCTACGCTAACGTAATAATACTGCTTGATATTGTCATCAGGTCATTAGACTGTTTGTTTCAATGCAACAAAAAATATACTGCAGTCATACTTATATAATGAAGCTCACAAGCTCCATATATTAACGCATCATGATTCATTCAAGTTTACATGCTCATCATAATTATTGTGATATTATCCGGGTACGTATGTTTCTCACAATGATTCCGACAGCCGGAACAAAGGTGCTAATTATATTTCCCGCCTAATTTAACTCTTACAATAAGATCCCCATGTCGCCTTCGCAATATATTTATTAGTTATTTTACTGTTTCAGTATATCTATAGATTTCACAAGAGGGAGGCATCAGAATTCAGGAGCAGTCGATTCACCGTTCACCTGATGTATAGTAGAGACACATACGCACGCGGACAGCTAAGTTTATTTGTATTTTAATATATAATTATTAATAATGTTTTAGTAGCACTCCGTTCCCTCTGCCTACACCATTAGGAAACAAGCGTGAAAATGTGTTGTTGTTGTGTTTTTTTTTATATTTATATTAATTCGATTTAAACTCAGGAATAGAGCAAATCCTGGGAAAGGTTACTTTTAAGTTTAGCTCGCTAGTCTCATTTTAATAAAACGATACGCACACAACGGCACGTACATAATATGTGTTCACTCATTGTTTATGACACGCTTTATAAAGAAAGAGTCAACTGCAACCTTACATTACATTTAATTCACTGTAGCCATTGATTTACAAAAATACAAGATATGCTACAATTTCATACTAAGCTGTCTTTGTAAAGCAACCATGATTGTACATAAACATTTTTTTTTTCGAAGTCAACCCAACGTGTATGATTTTAAGTCGTTTTTACAATGCACATTTTATTTCGAGATGTGCAAAATTTAAACATATTTCCTTGCAATGTCAACCTTGCGCGCATCTGCTTAAGTTATTTTTACAAAGTGCATAGTTTGAACATCCTTTATTTGAGACGCTCACTATATATCTTAGAACTTTAGCACTAAATAATTTGGATTTTAAGTATTTATCTTCACAGCCCAACGGGATTAGTAGTGGCATTATAATTGGGTTCAAAATGGCAAATGGCTGGGCGATTACAAGTATATTATTATTTTTTTCTGTTTTTTGTTTTGTGAGTAGCCGGTGGACCATTGGAGGGGAACAGGAAAGGAGGACAACGGCATCTGCATGTCAACAATAACGTCGGTGTCTATGGCCGTCGGTAGTCGTCAAAAGGCTTCGATTACTCGTTTACCCCCGTTACTATAAAAAAATATATTGATATGTTATAACAAACAGATATAATTAGTGGCACATACGTGATAGTAGTAGGATGGATGGATGCATCGTAAAGCTCTGCTGTGCGAGTGACCTCGGAGCTCGTCCGCTGCCAGCATTCTCTCGTAGCTTCCGCATATTATCTAGTGGAGTATAGAATATTTAATAAATACGTCCACACGATCCACATGGCGTGCATATAACTCACACAGTTTATGTCCTGCTAGACAGCATCTCTGCAGTTAACATTAAAAGGGAAACGCTGCAGAATTCCATTTGTCGCCTCACCACATTTAATAATACTACACACATTATTACTCGCGAAATATATCATTATTTTACATATTTACGTATAGATTATTTTATTTTATCCCACTTTCAGTCCCACGGCTGGTCAACAAGCGTGAAGTTATGGCCTGTTCGGGGATGTTGCTATCATACACGGAAATATTTTTATCTTTACCATATTCATATTAACATAGTATAATTGGAATTTTAAGATAAATCAATCTACTTTGTTATTTTAAAGCAAAAACCAGAAACGTTCATTATTTAAGACCGAAATGTCAAATTCATCAACTTCAATTCAACCTTACTTTTGTTTCCACGAAAAATGTTGATAAATAACTCTCTAACTAATATAGCCGAGTAATATTTCGTCAATTCAATTGACGTGTCGTTCGTAGCCAAAACCAACAATTAACCCAGTAACTATCGATCCATCATTGATCAAATGGTATGTAGAGCTCCGTGGAGTATCCGGTACAATTAGGACGCAAGAATGGAGTCTTGATGTAGAACTATGCTCACCAGTGGACAGTTGGCGATTGCAACACTGAAAAACGCGTATAGTCAGACAGTCCTCACCAGAAACAGTAGAGTAATTTTAAAATAGTTTTCGACAGGTATAAACTTTCAATTACTGAAACGAAATGTCAAATACTAAATTGGCTAGTTCAGAGTAACATTAGTCCAGTTAGATTTGTAGTTCCTCGACATAAATTTACTTTAATTTTGTTCCGATGAATTGCAATCAAGAATCCTCTTTATTTTTCTGCACGTCCACGGCAGGAGATCCTCAAGTTCCATAGCTAATTTTTATATGCAGCTATCGTCCCATAAACACCAGGACGAAAATCGTCTTACGCTATACAAAAGAGTATCAATCAATCTATAAATCAAGAACAATCTAAAAATCGATCATCAAAAATCTAAAAATAATCATTAAATCAAAAAAATCAATAATACTATAGATAATTGCAGAGATTAATGTATTCAGTATTTTAATGAATGAATTAGATTAGTTAACCATTATACATGTACGACTGATACATTTATAATTAATAGTAGCATATTGAAGGAAATTGCGCTTGTAATGAAAATACCAAAAGTGTAATACTAACCAGGGGAGCAATATTTGCAGCCACAAACATCGTTATATTAAAGGTCCCGCATATCAATTTCCACACTGGTGTTACTGTTTTTTTCTGAAAACAAACATTTTTATAACACAATATCTATACATTCACAAGTTGGATTTGTCCTACTGTAAGGCAGATATGGCGACAAGCTTGGCAATTACACAAGAAGTATGCTCAATACGTACGAGCGTTTAATAAGATAGGACGCAATATCGATAAAAAATCTGTACATATCGTAAAACAAATTCCTCAAAAGCTGCCTGTCTGGATGTGATTCATTTTCGTAAAATTGACTGAACACGTTTTCACCTATGTGTAGGAGGTTACTGAGGAAGGCTTACTGTGATTTGTAAAGGTAACATATTATACACGGCCGGGATGGATCGCTGGTTTGCTATATCTCGTCTTACTGTAAGAGAATTATGAAGCACCGGCTTCATAATACTTATCCGAGTTACCTAGCTAGCCTAAGTGTTTACCCTCATACGAATAAACTTGTTTGGATGTCACAATTGTACTATTTTTAGACGTCACATATGAGGGAGAGACATACATTGAACAGAGTAAATAAACTGGGCCGATATCGATGATGACGGATATGTTACAAAATACTACATTTACAATCAAAATTTTGACCTTTCTGAAAATGATATGTCAAAAACAAGACTTTTATTATAATGACTGATGATGCGATTCTCCATTAAAATTATATTTGTCGTTTATACCCTCATACATATTTACACAAGTTTATTTACATAATATTTCACAAATATATCACATTTAACATTTTCTCTAGCCTAGATTTAAATTTGTAGAATAAACCTTAGATAACATCTTTGTAGTACATAAAATTTACTTTGACCTTCAATATAAACTTTACCGATCGATGTACGAAGACAACTTGGTTTATCACAAGCATTTACCTGAATTTGTAAGGTGCCTGGTGGACCTAGTCCTAGTTCTATTATATTTTCTATACTTTAACCTTTAAATGTTGTGTCTCCCTGGTGGTGCCAGCACTATGTGCTGCAGCATGGCGCTGCATCTTACTAAACAAACATAGCATTTATGTCTACAGTGAACTGCTTATCCATTATAAAAGCTACTTCTATACTTAGTTTTGTTCTGTCACGAGAACCTTACCTTATAGCTGGTGTATCTGTAGCAGGCGTAGTAGACAATGTTAAGGAAGGCGGTCTCAACCAGGAGCGCCAGGTATATGCCATGTAGGGGCGCTGCGGGTGGCACAGCAAATATAGCAAGGGCCAAGTGCGCCGGCAGCAGCAGCAGCGGAGGGATGACCCCGGCCAGGGGACACGGGTCACTGCGATGCTTAAAGGAGTCCTCAGCACCGTTCTCTTTGAACGTTAAACATAACGTTGTCGCGTCCGCAAGTTCCCTATACAATGAAGGTTTTTATATTAAAACAGTTTTTATATTATAATAATAGACAAATAAATACCCCAACAGAGGATTCACAAGTACTACGAAGCACATTTACAACATTGTACTTTTTATTAAAAAAAAGTAATTATTTATTTCTGTTGGTAATTACATGAAATCAAATTTTCTGAATCTGTTAATAGTTTTGCCATTTATAAACAACCTTTGTACTACTTCATTAAGGCCAAAAATCATTGGAAATTAATTATCATATCGTACTAAAAGTGACGAAGCACTGTTTTGTCAGCTAGAGCAAATAAAAATATTATTATTTTCGGATATAATCCTCTGTGTCAGGTAATTTACGGGGAAATGTTTAGCTAAGCTTTTCATTACGCTTAATATCACATAGTTGATCTAGGAGTGAACAGGCCTAAATATTAATATTTGTGCGAAAATAATTATCAAATTAAAGCTATTTTTATCCGTGTAGCTACGGTACCTTAGTTACGCAGGTGAAATCACTTAGGGTTATGAAAAGTAGATAGTAGTCGATTCTCAGACCTACTGAATATGCACAAAAAATTTTGTAAAAATCGTTAAAGCCGTTTCGGACGAGTAAGGTAACTAACATTGTGTTAACAACAGTTTTATATACAAGATTATGATTAATTGATAAATTAGGTTCATACTTACGTTAGCGTTCGTTTTACTAGTTACTTAGTGACTTACTTATCATCATCTCTGTTCACGAGTTCTTCCTTTAACATCGTATGGATTTTAACTTCTTCGGTGTTTCGGCCTTCTTCCAGTGGCGACAAAACCTGAAAATATCAAAAAAAAAATGTTACATTGTCGTAGGCTATACAACCCGTCCCGTGAGGTTATCAGAATAAAATATACACAGAAAATTTCATAATAATAGTTGGATTAGGTATGATATGTAGATTAAGAACATTATTTGTAAAAATTTTTAAAAAATAAGATGTGTACCTATTTCATTAATTAGGTGTTCCCTAGAGATAACGAATACAAATTAAAATTTTTACTATTTAACCAAAACCTGAGCTACATAGTCCCCGTATGGTATTGGGTATTCATGCGTATTAGTGGCATTAATGGGAAGAGCCCATTCGCATTATAGAATTTCTGCAACAGATTTATTATGATTAAGAAAGTCTAGTTACAGACATAAAAATATGAGAGTTCAAATCAAATACTTGTTAATAGGTACTCCTCGATGAGAGAAACTCACAATTGCGACGCAGCTGATCTGGTGCACGCACCTCACGGAACGTAGCCTCGCGAAGTAGTTGATTTCATTACAATATAAAACTTTTTACGCTCTGATCGCAAAATGTGTTTATGGACGATACTACCAATAAAAGTATAATTCAGTTACTGATCGATCTTGTCCGGCTATAAAGTATTTAGTCAATTAAGGTTTCAGTGTTTGATGAAGATGCTGGTTACCGCCTTCTGGTGATGTTCACGCCCCACATATCTTGTCTTGTTCGAAAATATTGACACTTATGTTTAAGAAAAAAAAATTGAATTTGTAATAGTATTTCTTAAGTTATTTTCATGACGTCCTTCATTAATATTCATTCGTTAAGGATGTATTTGTTGTTTTTGGTAGAATGTTACCACCAGACAAAGCAAGCCCTCATAAAAGTTTAAAAACATCAAATACCACTCAATCTGATCCAGATAGCAGAGCTACTAAAACATTTATTTTTTATGCACGCTTGACTTTGGGAATAAGCTGGTGAGTGCGTGATGAGAGCGAAAACGAGGCCAACGGTAGTCGAGAGTGAGATATAATTTGTGAAGATAAAAAGTGAGAGAGATACGTTTCCATATTACTGTAGAGGCATTAGAGGCAGAGAGACAGAGGCGCGAGCACTCTCACTTTCCCTTTCTCTCCTAGCCAGTTACATTTCGTATAACTAAAGAAGTTTTTCTTCGGGCGTGTGGTCTAATTTGAAAACGGGCGTAGACATGATTTAAAATAATTATTTACAGTCTAGGAAATTGGTTTTAAGATTACCTTCATATTTGATAATATTATAAGCTATTTATACTGAATAAAGTGGTGTTTATATATTTTTATGGACATTAGTTATCTCTACTAACATTATAAAGAGGAAACATTTGATTGTGTGTGACTTGAATTGAGCTAGCGTGCAGATAAATTAGGGCGTAATACCGTTCGCGCCGGTTTCAAGCTGACCATCTTGGGCCAAAGACTCCTACTACGTTCACTAACTAAGTAATCTGAACAATGTCCTGAAAGAATACCTGAGACAGGGATCTCTTTTATTGAGTGGAATAAGAATGCTATTATCATTATCATCATCATCATTATCAGTCCTTTTCGGTCCACTACTGGAGATAGGCCCCTTTCAATAAATGCCAAGACGATTGATCTCATGCTACTCGCATCCATACCGCGCCGGCTACTGCACGGAGATCGTCGTCCCACGTGGCACACGGTCGACCAACAATTCGTTTTCCAAAACGCGGCCTCGGATACTTTTACTTCTCTGCCTCGATCACGGAGACATCCCTAAATATATGCTTTCGTTCCGTAATATAACAATGACTCTATCTTATTCCTCTTCTTACTCGATTAATCGGCTAACGTTACTTAGTGAGCTATCATTTTATTTTATTTCTATAAAAGTATTACGAATTGCGAGTAAAAGTAAGGTTAATGTGCTGATAGTTTTGAGAAATACCCTAATTTCAAAACTGGAAAATTTCACTTGCCAAACATATAGAATTGTAATGAACTAGTAGCGCTACTCGGTTTCACACGCGTACTTCACCCCCAAAAACGCACCCCTAGATGTGTAGTTTCGTAAAATTCGTTAGTAACTGGCGTGTGCACACTAAAAGAAACCTACCTGCCAAATGTTAAGTTCGTAGGTGTTATAGTATCTGATATCTTGTGATTATTCGGTGAGTTGTATTTCGCATTTATGTATCATATACTAGCTACCTTCTTAATTGACACTTAAACAGATTAATGGTATGAATAAATGAATTATAAAAATGTTTACCCAACCCCACCCAGTCGCTCCCTGAAGCGTTGCAATCTAGGATAAATCTGAACCAACAGGCGGTCCACAAAAACGGTGATATTTTTTACATAATTTTTATATATATAATGTAGTAGCCGGAGGCTTATAACGACTACCGACGCACATCGACACCCGCACAATTATTATGCAGATGCTTTGCTCTTCTTACCTCCGCTTTCACCGAAAACTGCACGAAACGCGACGAAATAGTTGTCACTTTGCGGCGGTATCATGTGAGAGAGAGGTATCTCCCAGGTCATGATGGCTTTTCTATATAGAATAGGAGGCCAACGAGCAATCGGACCGACGCCCATGTACATCCAC